>CM041778.1:214380047-214583892 GCA_023374045.1 Limonium bicolor | reverse complement strand
TGACTGTGTTGAACCAGGCTCAAGCGAAGAGCAATGGGATGGTCATCACAGGTATAACTACTAGCCTGATTTATTACCTTGGAAGTAATGCCTGAGAATCTTAGAATCTACTCTGTGGTTTCAGGCACGTTCTTAATTAATGAGGTGGAAGCCACTGTTCTGTTTGATTCTGGAGCCTCCCATTCATTCGTATCCCAGGCATTCCATGCTAAGATAGATGCCCCACAGAGGATATCCATGACTGCTCAGTTTATTGCCATCCAGAGAGTTAATCAAGTGCAGTAAGCAATGTAGGGACTTGAATATACGCATCAAGGGAGCAGATTTCCTCTTTGATGCCATTGTCTTCCCTGGCATGGGGTTCGACATAATTGTGGGCATGGACACACTACAGCGATACAGAGGTAGGCTTCACTGTGCAGAGCATCGCCTCCTCTTGAAGTCAGCTACAGGGATCACAGTATCATACCGAATGCAGCCCAAGCAGCCGACTGTGAAGGTTGTATCGGCATTATCCCTGATGAAGGAGGTGTCCAAGGGAGCGACCGCCTACTACTGTTATGCCCAGGATCTGAGGACAGATCCAAAGTTCAAGAGTGACGTACCTGTTGTGTCGGAGTACCCCGACGTTTTTCCGGAGGAGTTACCTGGACTACCACCATTGAGGGAGGTTGAGTTCAACATCGACCTCATACCTGGTACAGGACCGATTGCCAAAGCACCCTACCGGATGGGCCCTGCGGAGATGGTGGAATTGAAGAAACAACTGCAGGAGTTACTAGATAAGGGTTTCATCCGACCCAGTGTCTCACCTTGGGGTGCTCCTGTGCTGTTCGTCAAGAAGAAGGACGGAAGCATGAGATTATGTATTGACTACAGGGAGTTGAATAATGTCACGATCAAGAACAAGTACCCACTGCCCAGGATCGATGACTTGTTCGACCAGCTGAGGGGAGCTAAGGTGTTCTCTAAAATTGATCTGCGTTCCGGGTATCATCAGATAGCTGTAGCTGAGACAGATATAGAGAAGACAGCCTTCCGCGACCAGATATGGCCACTATGAGTTCACAGTGATGCCATTTGGACTGACCAATGCACCGGCGAGATTTATGGATTTGATGCAGAGAGTCTTCCAAGCCCAGCTAGATAAGTCAGTGGTCGTATTCATAGACGACATTCTGATCTTCTCCAAGAGCAAAGAGGAACATGAGCAGCATTTGAGGACAGTCTTGGAGACCTGAGAGAGAGGCAACTCTATGCCAAGTTCAGCAAGTGCGAATTCTGGCTGGACAAGGTATCATTTCTTGGTCATGTGATCTCAGCTGAGGGAGTTTCAGTGGACCCAGCTAAAATTGAGGCGGTAAAGAGCTGGCACAGACCTCGCTCAGTGACTGAGATTCGGAGCTTCCTTGGGTTGGCTGGCTATTATAGACGCTTTGTGAAGGATTTCTCCAGGCTAGCCAAGCCCTTAACCTCTCTGATGAAGAAGGATAGCCCGTTTGTATGGACAGAGGCATGTGAGGTCTCCTTTCAGGCACTGAAGGATGCTCTGACCACAGCTCCTGTATTGGTGATCCCCGAGGGAAATGAGGGATTCGAGGTTTACTGTGATGCTTCGGGCAAGGGGATCGGTGGAGTATTGATGCAAAATGGTAGAGTCGTGGCTTACGCTTCTCGACAGCTGAAGAAGCACGAAGAAAATTATCCCACACATGACCTTGAGCTCCTCGCCATAGTTTTTGCCTTGAAGATCTGGCGACACTACCTGTATGGAGCCACGGTCCGAATTATGACAGATCATAAGAGTTTGAAATACATCTGGACCCAGAAGGAGCTGAACTTGAGCAACGACGGTGGATCGAGCTACTAGCTGATTATGATATCGACCTCCAGTACACTGAGGGTAAAGGTAATGTCGTGGCAGACGCTCTGAGCAGAAGAGCACATTCACTTCTTGCTCTCATAGAGACGACCACGATAGCTGAGGAGGTATATGCAGCTCAGGACAGTGATGTGTATCTACAGGGTATCAGGCAGAAATTAGCAGATGGGTTGACTGATGGTCTGAAGTATGACTACGAGCTAGACAGCGAGGGACACCTTCGAGTTAGAGGCAGACTCTGCGTTCCTCAGGATGCGACAGAACTTCAGACCAGGATTCTCTCTGAAGCTCATTCCTCTAACGTTATCAGTACATCCTGGAGCCACCAAGATGTACAAGGATTTAAAGAAGTTATTCTGGTGGAGCGGGATGAAGAGGGATGTAGCAGACTTCGTCTCGCGATGTCTCACCTGTCAGAAGGTGAAGTTCGAGCATCGGCGACCAGGAGGCCAGATTCAGTCATTACCAGTACCGTGCTGGAAGTTTGACGATATTAGTATGGATTTTGTGGTCGGTCTCCCTCCAGCTAGAGGTGGATTGAACACAATTTGGGTGATAGTGGATAGGTTAACTAAGACAGCTAAGTTTATACCTATCAAGGACACATGGAAGGTGCCCAAACTAGCTGAGGTGTTCACCACAGAGCACATCCGGTACCATGGGGTACCGAAGACGATCGTCTCCGATCGTGATGCACGTTTCCTTAGTAGATTTTGGCGTCAGGTGCAGGAGGCATTTGGTACTCAGTTGCGACTTAGCACAGCCTTCCACCCTCAGACAGATGGGCAGACCGAGAGGACGATTCAGACACTGGAAGATATGTTGAGAGCGGTCGCCTTAGACTATCAGGGGAGTTGGATAGAGCGTCTACACTTGGTAGAGTTCTCCTACAACAACTCCTATCACTCGTCTATCGGCATGGCCCCATTTCAGGCTCTGTATGGCAGACCGTGCCGGACACCTTTATCATGGAGTGACCCTGCTGAGACAGTTTTGATTGGTCCAGAGTATGTTCAGAGACTACAGGATGACATCAGAGTTATTCAGCAGCACATGAGGGCAGCGCAGTCTAGGCAGAAATCTTACGGGGATCAGCGTACCAGAGAGCTTGAATTTTCAGATCAGTGATATGGTTTTCCTACGAGTATCTCCGATGAGAGGTATCTTCAGATTTGGGATGAGAGGAAAGCTAAGCCCTAAGTATGTTGGTCCGTACAGGATTACGGAGCGCGTGGGCCCAGCAGCATATCGGCTAGACCTACCAGCGGAGTTGGGGAAGGTACATGACGTGTTTCATGTATCTCAGCTGAAGAAGTATGTACCTGACCCTTCTCACGTGCTACAGCCAGAGAGATTAGAGATTGAACCTACACTGAGATATGAGGAGACTCCCATACAGATCCTGGACACGAAGGTCCGGGAAACGAGAGGCAGATCAGTCAAGCTGGTGAAGGTTCTTTGGGAGCATCATGGGGTTGAAGAAGCTACTTGGGAGTCTGAGGACTCTATGAGAGTGAAGTACCCACACCTATTCCCATGATATTTCCTTGTATTCTTGCCTTTACTGGGTTCTTGTTCATAGCGGTACGAGGGCGTACCTTGGCTCTTTTCGGGGGGGGGGGGTAGTGCATACTCTTCCTTCGTCACCTCATCCAGATTATGCCCTGTTTGTTTTGTTAGTAGAATGATGGAGAGGTGTATGCATGTACTTGATTTATACATTGTGTGATTCTTGATTTCTGTTTATGAAATCTTGGTTTTGGTCTGACGATGAATAATCTTGCGTGGAATTTGGAAATGGAAATGAGTGGAAATGGATTGTGGGAGAAGTTACAATTGGTATGGATTGGTATGGAATTTTGGTTGGGATTGTTATTGGATGAATATTCTGGTAATTTTTGACAGCACACCTGATGTGGTGTGAGTAGCTATTAGTTGGTGATAAACTTCGGGACGAAGTTTCTTTTAAGGGGGATATACTGAAATACCCCTAAATTAATTTAAATTAATTTAGGGGATTTCTTTTATAAAAATTTACTTATTATATGGAATTATGAATATAAATTATTATATGGAATTGTGAAATTTATTTAGGGGTTTTCTCCTATTTAACCCTAATTATTATACATTATTATATAGTATTATGAATTTAATAATAAGATTTATAAGTCAATAAATCTTGGGAAAATTCTAAACACTCCAATATATTATAAAGATTTTAGGAAGTGTTGGAACATTGTTTTGAAACATAAAAGTCAATATTCTAGAAACCTTAAAGCTTATTAAGCCTTGTTAGAGTTGACTTTTTGAGAATGGTCAAACCAGGCCATGAAACCTATACCAATAAATAGGTTATGAAAAACCATGAAGATCGATAAAAAGAACGTTAAAAACGGATCATCCTAGCCAAAGTTATGATAAATTGAAGTTTAGAGCCAAAATTTTGAAGGATGCTGACGTGTCCAGGACACGTGTCGCGCCCAGTCAGCACCCGACACTTAACCGTTTGATTTTCCCAGCGGTTTTGGCATGTCGAGGGTCGATCTTTAGACACCTATATCTTTTCCCTACTCCACCATTTGGTATGCCGTTTGTTTCATTCGATTCTCCTATCTTTCCTCTTTCCAACCATTACTCACACACCATCTAACTCCTTCTACAATGATCGGAAAGTTGATCCAAAGTTGCCTCCTCGCGAGTTCGTAACCCAGAACTGCAGTTTTTCCTGAAAACGGGTAAACTTCGTCACGCCATAACTTCTTCATTTCTCGTCCAAATTTCTTGTTCTTTAGCTTGTTTTGAAGATCTCTAATCCCTCTATAACTTTCATGTTGATGGCCAAGGCTGATTCGCACTGGGTTGGGAGATAAATCTGTCTAAAGTTGCCCACTCGATCACGGCGGTAATTCTGCCCAGTTTCATCCTGAACCAACTAGGTAAACTCGGATCTTGTGAGATCTATAACTTTCTCCCTAGTTCATCAAAATCAATGATTCTTCCACTAGCATCTAGAGTTACATGTCTAGTTTGGATTGTGATAGGTTACATGAATCGAATCTCTCTCAGTTGGTGCGAGTTGATTCGAGAAGAGGCGTACCTGAAACGCGCATAAAATACCGATTCCAGAATTGTCGACTTGGTTTCACCCCGATTAATGCAATTCCGGTAAGTTTCTGGTCAAATTGTTCCATTGATGCCATTCGAAATTTCATCACCGATCAAACCCACATGCCAATTTAGTCTATTATGCATTACAATGGGAGAATTTGTAGGAATTGCAACCGAATTAAGTTCTGTACCGAAATAAACCCTAACTCTCGAATCGATTTCGAAACTTGGTGTATACTGCATTATAATTGGGGAAATCGGTACCATTAGAACCGGAATTTGATTACGAATCGATAGGAACAAGAATCATCGAATTTCGTTCTGTAGATTGTGAGTTATAGGGTGATTAGTACTCGGGTCGGAAGGGAGAACGCTGAAGAACTCGAGGGTTCTGGGCCGCCCGATCGCGGTTAAAAGAAACGGACGGCCACGATTAAAACGTTTCAAAATATAAGTATAAGTTTTTATATTATTTCCAGAATAAAGTCCTAACTTGCTAGATTTATTTAATGGCCTTCCCGATTGTATTTTGACTTGAAATTTTAACCATAGATTCCTTATAAAGTCTAGTTTATTTTGATGTAAATTAATATGAGTTTTAGTTTTTAAACATAAGTTATGAATTTTGCAAGTTACGGGTATTATGGAATTATTTGGGTGATTTAAAAGATATTTTTATGGAATAAAATTTTATATATATGTCTAAAATGTTATAGTTATTATATATTAAGTTTGGGAATTTTTGGGCAAGGGTAAATAGGTTTAAAAATTATGTTTATGAGTTTTTCATAAGAATAACCTATAATATAAGGTTTTTAATGTAACCAAAAATTAAAGTATGGTTGGGTAATTAACTTTTTAGGATGGGGAAAATAATTAAACCTAAATTAACATTTTACATCAGTATGTTTATAAATATTTTGGGTGTTATCTTTTCGGTGAAGTAAAAGTTGTTTACACATAAATATATATATATGAGAAGAATAAAATAGGGACTTATATTAAATCGAGGTATTAAACTAAACTACATATTATTATTATGGAGGTTAATATGCTTAATTAAACTAGGGCAAACACTTTATTTTATAAACCATATATCAGTTGTGGAGATGTCTAAAAGATATTAGATATAATTAAATACATAAAGAATTTCTTAAAGAATGTTTTGGATAAATCCTAAGAAAAATATAAGTGTATATATAAATACATTAGAAGTAAATAAAGAAGTAACATTCCTTATGGGAAACATATTAAGAGGGAAAATTGGGATAAACCTAATTCCTACGTGGCAATTAAAAATATTAAAGGTTAGTGTGACATCCAGGTAGACTATTAGGGGGAAATACACATCCTAAACCTTAATAGGTGTCAAAGTAAGTTAGCCAATCGTAACCAAGGGATTAATTAAATCAAACCTATAATCAGGAGTGGGTAAATGGAGTAAGTAAGTTTACATTAAAATTTAATTACGAGATCTAGCCAGATCCTTAGGAGGGAGTAACTGTAAAACGAAATATAGACTAATAAGAATGGGGATGTGTAGCATTATAGTGCCTTAACTAATCAATACTTGGAATACTTTAATTATAGGTGATTAGTGGAAGTAGTTCGCATTTTCAAGTTTGGTTCTGCTTCTACATTACATTTCTACTCAGAACGATTTCTCGTACTCAGATACTTTTTGTGACGAACTTCTTGGAATGTTTTGAGAAACGCTAACTGAGCTTGAATGAATCTCGAAAGGGAACTGTTGTGTGACTAACTCAGCTTGATGTGACTAACTGGACCTTGAATGTACAATTCACATGATCATTGGTTCTCCTTATCTGGTTACCTCATTAGATATTAACTGCTGAGGGTTTACGCTTCTGCACTCTGTAGGACTGAGTGTTTTGGTATTGCGCTCGTGCAGTTATTAATCTAGTGGGAATATGGGAATGTTGATCTTGGTAAATTCTTCTTTCGACTATGGATATCATTTCAACCATGAGCTGAGTCTTTGTTGTGATGTGCGCACATCTTCACCGGTAAACAGCGAGGGGCTGTATATCCCCTGTCCAATCGGACGTGGTAAACAGCGAGGGGCTGTATATCCCCTGTCCAGACGGACGTTGTAAACAGCGAGGGCTGTATATCCCCTGTCCTATCGGACGTAGTCAACAGCGAGCCATCTCTTCCAATTGGTTTCATTCCACCCTTGAGTTGTTAGTTCTTTGGATTTCTTCTTTCCTTTCCTAGTCCTTGTGACTACTTGGGTTTTTCCACTCTTACTGGAACTTAATCTAACTTAAGCATGGGATGTTCACTAACTCCTGGTGTGGTTTAACTGACTAACTTTATCTTTATTGTTGACTATCTCTATTACTTGCTTGTTGCTTTGACTTGGTGATTTGAAGTGCCTTGTCCCTCTGTTTGGTTTTTAAGAGTTTCTTTCTAAGTTTCTATATTGTTAAAGATTATGTTTTAATTTCTGTTATGAGGATTGTACCAGTTCCATTCCAGGGAACTGACTCACCCCTCCGGGTGGGCTGCTTGGTTTCATCATGCAGGTACGAATTGTTGTACAGGTGGCCACGAAGAGAGTGAGTGTATGGGATGGGAATTAGGAATTTTGGAGAGCTATTGTATCTTGTTATTATTACTTTTATGTTATGTTTTCTCGAGTTCAGACCGTAGCTTTTGTAATTTCATAAGTTGTAATTGGTGAGGTTTGGTGCCGGTGTTTGGAACCCGATGATCTGTAATCGCCTTAGTGTTTTATTTCCGCTGCATTTATGTTAAATAGGGGCGTTACCGCATGCGATAATAAAGTTCAAACTTAAAGTATATTAATATACAAGAGAGACTACGCACGTAATATAACGTTTTTTCCAATCCCGAGTTAAAGCCAAAATGTAATACTCCGTATTTTCCGTTTTCAGATTTCATGACATAACAATGTTATTAAGTTAAGTTATGTTATGTGTGCTTTGTTTAGTAGAGAGGACGCCGGAGTCTTTAAGTTAAAAGGCGGGGGCAAGGAGGTCGTTTCCCCCTCTCTTATTTGGTGAGACTTATTAAGGTAAATAAGTCATTTTTATTTTCCCTTCCTCAAGCCACGATCAATTTTCAATCGTGCGTTCTTCCTCGCGACAGTTCTGCGCTCCCCCTCTTCTTCTCCATTGCTGTGCTGCTGAGTTCGTGTGGATCCTTGCTGCGTTTGTCATCGGTCCTGCTGCTACTTCTGTTCAGATTCTCCCCTCTGCTAATCAGGTAAGTCCGTTGGTTGATTTCGGTAGCCTCTTTGCTGTTTTGGAGAAGCAGTTTTTTCTGATTTTACATTCTGTTTTTGGGGGCTGTTCTCTGCAATTCAGTGGCTGGTTGCATCTGTTCAGATTCTTCTCCTCTGCAAATCAGGTTTGATTCTCTTTCGATTCGGATGGTTTCCGCTTCTGTTTTGAGAGGACAGTTTTCTGATTTTGGGGCTTGTCTCTGCGAATTCAGTAGTGCATTGTCCGTCTTCTCTGCTGCGGTTGTTCGTCTGATTGTGGGCATCGTTGGGATCGCTTCTGCTCGGCAATTCGATGTAAGTGGGGGATGGAATCGGGGTAGTTTGCTCACCCTCGGGGATGAATTTTGATTTCGTTTTCTGTTTTGTGGATGGTGTTGCTTTGTGAGTTTCTTCTTGATTTTTGTGTTGTTCATCGCGTGGCTAAACCCCCGAGGGTACTGATTTACCATTCCGTGGATTTGTGTGAGTTTGGCTTTGATTGTGGTTGGATTTCTGTGCGTTTGTTCGCTCTGTTTTCGTCTGGTTCGCGCTGTCCGAACATCTGTCCGAACATGTAAGTTCGGACAGTGCATCGGGCGCGTTTCGTTTTTGAAGGTTTTGACGTGTCCGAACGTCGGTCCGAACTTCGAAGTTCGGACCTGACGCGAGGATGGTTTTTCGTAAAAGTCTCGATGGGTGTCCGAACTTGCAAGGTCGGACGCAAGTTCGGACACGATGGTGATTCTGGCTTTTAACTCTCGACTTACGTCCGAACTTCGATGTTCGGACGTAAGTTCGGACATTTGGATTTCCGCGACTTCTGATTCTCGGCCTCTGTCCGAACTTGCAAGGTCGGACGCAAGTTCGGACATGCCACTGTTTTGGGCATAACTTCTCCGTTTTAGCTCCGTTTGAGTTCCGTTTGCGGGGTTGGATTCCCCTATCTGTGTACAAGCCTCCTATGCTGTTTATATGCATTTTTATGCACTTAAGATCTGTTTTGTGAGCTTTTGGTTTTGGGACCTAGTTACTTTGCTTCTGAGCCTTGGATAGTCGGTCGGGCTGTCCCGTCGATGGCGCAGGAATTCCTTCTGTTTATATTCCTTAGGGTCTCCCTTGGGATGTTATTTGACCGACGGGTCTGTTAGAGCGTCTCTACGGCTTCTGTTGTGGGATCCTCGGATCCATAGGACTTATGGGTGTCTTCTGTTGTGTTAGCTTGTTTCTAGTGTCCCATTCTTTATGTTCTGTTCTGAAGGTCCGACTGTGTTTTGAAATGATATTCCGTTTTGCTCTGCTTCTGTTTTGTGGTTTCATTCAGTCTGTTTACATTGACTCTGCTATCTCTCTGTTTATAAGCATTCTTCTGCTTCTGTTTTGAGTAGGCTTCCTTGAGGAAGTCTTCTGCTTGCTGGGCTGTTAGCTCACCCCTTTACTTTGTTGCAGATTGAGCTCGTGGGATCTTCCTCTCGCCTTCGGAGCATGTTTATTTTGTGTGTTAGACTTCGTTTTCTTGGCGCTTTGGACGCTTTAGTTTAGTAGCCTTTGGGCCTTCCTATTTGTACTTGACGTATGAGTATTTGGATTCTGTAAACTATGTTGGTATTTATAAAGGTTTCTTATTCGGTTTTGGGATTCGTTTGCTTAGAGCCTTGCGACGTTAGGTAGTAGACTCGCGGCGTGTAACGGCCCTAACTCCTAGGCCGGTTTTGGGGTCGTTACATTTAGTGGTATCAGAGCCAGGTTGCTCGTCCTTTGGTGATTGTGGGGTTTGTCTGCATGTGTGAGTGTCTGAAAGGTCTGCTGTTTGATGATTGACGGTTTCTGATCGAATTTGGTGTTTGTATTTTTAGCATGCCTCCCCGACGAGTAGGACGTGGTGCAGCTTCAGGCGATGCTCCCCAGGGGGACATTGCAGAGATCGTGCAGCAGGTGGTGACCCAGGTGCTGCAGACCGTAGGGGCCACTGCTGGTCAGGCGACTGGAGCCGGTAATGCGGGGGGCAGTAATGTGAAGGCGCTTCAGGAGTTTCTGAAGCTGAAGCCACCTTCTTTTGATGCTAGTGGCGACCCACAGGAGGCGAGCCACTGGATCACCGCCATTGAGGATTTGCTGAGAGTCATGGGATGTGAGGAGGACCAGAAGGTCGGGTTCGCTACTTTTATGTTCCAGTCGGAGGCGAAAGAGTGGTGGAAGACGGTTGAAGGGAAGTACCCCCACCCATGGACATGGGAGCAGTTCAGGGGCTGCTTCAATCAGCAGTTCTATCCCGATGTCTTCAGGGATCAGAAGATTGTGGAGTATGGGAGGCTTCGCCAGACGAAGGAGATGTCAGTAGATGACTATGTGAGGAAGTTTATCTCCCTTTCTAAGTTTGTGCCTGAGCCGGATGATAACCGGAAGGCTAGGAAGTTTGAGGCTGGTTTGAGAGGTGATATTCGAGCTGCTGTGGCACCTTTCCGCCACAAGACTTTCAGGGATGTGGCCGATGTGGCGTTGGTGGTGGAGTCTGAGCTGCAGGCTAGGCAGCGGTATGAGAAGAGGGACCAGAGGCCCGATAAGGGCAAGGACCAGAAGAGGAAGGGTCGCGTGGAGGAGCCCGAGAGGCGTGAGCAGACTTCTTCTCAGAAGAAGAAGTACAGAGGAGACCGGGGTTCTTCTTCATCAGCATCCCCTGCTGTGGAGAAGTGTGCTGAGTGTGACCGTTTCCATCCTGGGCGGGAGTGCTACAGGAAGTCCGGGGCGTGCTTCAAGTGTGGTTCGCTAGACCATCGCATTGCCCAGTGTCCACAGGCTAGAGGTGGAGGTAGCAGTGGCGGTTCTGAGGGCCGAGGAGCTGGTTCAGGGTCCGGGCAGAAGACTGAGCAAAAGAAGCCCCAGACCCAGGCTCGTGTGTACGCTCTAGCTGGTGAGCGAGACCGCGACTCAGGCCGTGTTGTGTCAGGTATTCTTCAGATCTCTTCTCAGCCAGTTTTCTGCTTGTTTGATTCAGGAGCTACCCACTCCTTTGTGTCTGCTGATTTAGTGGGTAGTCTCGGGTTGTCTGCTGTGCCTTGTGATGTGGATTTGTGTATTTCTAGCCCGTTGAGTGGCGTGCCTGCATGTGTGCTTGATTCTGTGTGCAAGTCTGTCCCTTTAGTGGTCATGGATAGGACCTTACCTGCTAATTTGATTCCTATGAATATGTTCTGCTTCGATGTGATTTTGGGCATGGACTGGCTAGCAGAGCACCATGCCCATATAGACTGTGCGGCTAGGAGAGTCGTCTTTGATAGACCGGGTGAGACCCGTTTTGCTTTTGTGGGGAACTCTATCCCTTGTGCTCCGGTGTTGATTTCTGCTATGCAGGCGGTCCGTTCCTTGAGGAAGGGCTGCCAGGGGTTCCTTTGCTTTGTACCTGAGGTTAAGGAAGGATCCCGGTTGGAGGAGATCCCCATTGTGTGTGAGTTTCCTGAGGTGTTCCAGGACGATGTGCCAGGACTACCACCTGATCGTGAGGTGGAGTTTTCGATTGAGTTAGCGCCAGGGACTCAGCCTATCTCTAAGGCTCCCTATCGCATGAGTCCAGCAGAGCTTAAGGAGCTGAAGGTGCAGCTGCAGGATCTTCTGGATAAGGGCTTCATTCGCCCTAGCGTGTCTCCATGGGGAGCACCTGTGTTGTTTGTGAAGAAGAAGGATGGCTCCTTCAGATTGTGCATTGATTATAGGGAATTGAATAAAGTTACCATCAAGAATCGGTATCCTCTTCCCCGCATTGATGATCTCTTTGACCAGTTAGCAGGGGCGACAGTCTTCTCGAAGATCGACTTGCGTTCTGGATATCACCAGCTGAAGATTAAGGTTGAGGATGTGCCTAAGTCTGCTTTTAGGACCCGGTATGGGCATTATGAGTTCTTGGTCATGCCTTTTGGTTTGACCAATGCCCCGTCGTTCTTCATGGATATGATGAACAGAGTCTTCAAACCTTTCTTGGATTCTTTCGTAGTTGTGTTCATTGACGATATCTTGGTGTACTCCAAGAGTGCTGAGAGCATGAGGAACATTTGAGGATGGTGTTGCAGACGTTGAAGGAGAAGGAGTTGTATGCTAAATTGAAGAAGTGTGAGTTTTGGTTGGATAGAGTCGTGTTCCTTGGCCATGTGGTGTCGAAGGATGGCATATCAGTGGACCCAGAGAAGATTAAGGCGGTTATGGAGTGGGCGAAGCCCACTAGTGTGTCTGAGGTGCGCAGTTTTCTGGGATTGGCTGGGTATTATAGGAAGTTCGTGGAGGGCTTTTCTAAGATCGTATCTCCCTTGACTCGTCTTCTTAGGAAGGATGTCAAGTTTGACTGGAGTGAGGCGTGCCAGGAGAGCTTCCAGGAGTTGAAGAAGAGGTTGACTTCGGCTCCGATTTTGACGTTGCCTTCTGGGACAGATGGCTTCGAGGTGTTCTGTGACGCTTCCCACAGAGGGCTGGGTTGTGTTCTGATGCAGCAGGGAAAGGTGGTAGCTTATGGATCGAGACAGTTGAAGCCGTATGAGAAGAATTATCCTACCCATGATTTGGAGTTAGCTGCTGTGGTCTTCGCCTTGAAGATCTGGCGGCACTATTTGTATGGGGTGACGTGTAAGGTCTACACGGATCACAAGAGTCTCAAATATTTGTTCACGCAGAAGGAATTGAATTTGAGACAGCGGCGTTGGCTGGAGCTCCTTATTCTGTGCACCCAGGAGGGGTGAAGATGTACCGGGACCTCCGAGAGTCCTTTTGGTGGGCGAATATGAAGAGGGAGATTTCTGATTTTGTGGCTCGTTGCCAAACCTGTCAGCAGGTGAAGGCTGAGCATCAGCGACCTGCGGGTCTTCTGCAGCCTCTTCCCGTTCCTGAGTGGAAATGGGAGAGCGTTGGCATGGATTTTATTGTGGGGTTGCCTAGGACATCTTCTGGGTACGATGCGCTATGGGTAATTGTGGACCGGTTGACGAAGTCAGCTCACTTCTTGCCTGTGAGGAAGACCTTCAGCCTGGAGCGCCTGGCTCGGCTGTATATCGATGAGATTGTGAGGTTGCACGGTGTGCCGGCGACGATCGTTTCGGACAGAGATCCGAGATTTGTATCTCGCTTCTGGCGGAGCCTGCATAAGGCGTTAGGGACGAATTTGGCTTTCAGTTCGGCTTATCATCCTCAGACCGATGGGCAGACGGAGAGGACGAATCAGATTCTGGAGGACATGTTGAGGGCTTGCGTGCTCGACTTCGGGGGCAGCTGGGATCAGCATGTGACATTGATCGAGTTCGCCTACAATAATAGTTTCCAATCGAGCATTGGGATGGCTCCATATGAGGCGTTGTATGGTAGGCGCTGTAGGTCTCCTATTTGTTGGGATGACCTGCGGGAGAGGGCGATTGTAGGCCCTGAGTTGGTGCAGGGAGCTGTGGATAAAGTTAAGACTATCAGGGAGCGTTTGTTGGTTGCCCAGAGCCGGCAGAAGAGTTATGCAGATCAGAGGCGCCGTCCGCTTGAGTTTCAGGTGGGAGACCACGTATACCTGAAGATTTCTCCAGTTAGGGGTGTTGTCCGTTTTGGTAAGCGGGGCAAGCTGAGTCCTCGGTTCGTAGGACCGTTCGAGGTGCTTGAGAAGGTTGGGCCGGTGGCTTACAGATTGGCATTGCCACCAGCTCTGGCAGGAGTGCATGACGTATTCCATGTGTCGATGCTCAGGAAGTATCTTCACGATCCGAGCCATGTGATTGACTATGGTCAGCTCCGACTCCGAGATGATTTTACGTATGAGGCAGCTCCGGTCCGTATTCTAGCACGGGATGTTCGTCGGCTTCGTAGCAAGACACTGCCTATGGTTAAGGTGCAGTGGTCTGACCAGTCCGAGCGTGAGGCGACGTGGGAACTCGAGGAGGAGTTGCGTGCTAAGTTCCCTTCCCTTTTCGAGCAGTAAGGTATGTTGAATTTCGAGGACGAAATTCCTTTTAAGGGGGGAGTGATGTAATACTCCGTATTTTACGTTTTCAGATTTCATGACATAACAATGTTATTAAGTTAAGTTATGTTATGTGTGCTTTGTTTAGTAGAGAGGACGCCGGAGTCTTTAAGTTAAAAGGCGGGGGCAAGGAGGTCGTTTCCCCTCTCTTATTTGGTGAGACTTATTAAGGTAAATAAGTCATTTTTATTTTCCCTTCCTCAAGCCACGATCAATTTTCAAATCGTGCGTTCTTCCTCGCGACAGTTCTGCGCTCTCCCTCTCTTCTTCTCCATTGCTGTGCTGCTGAGTTCGTGTGGATCCTTGCTGCGTTTGTCATCGGTCCTGCTGCTACTTCTGTTCAGATTCTTCCCCTCTGCTAATCAGGTAAGTCCGTTGGTGATTTCGGTAGCCTCTTTGCTGTTTTGGAGAAGCAGTTTTCTGATTTTACATTCTGTTTTTGGGGGCTGTTCTCTGCAATTCAGTGGCTGGTTGCATCTGTTCGGGTTCTTCTCTTCTGCAATCAGGTTTGGTTTTTCTTTCGATTCCGATTGTTTCCGCTCATGTTTGAGAGAGGGCAGTTTGTCTGATTTTGGGGTCTGTTCTCTGCAATTCAGTGGGTGTTTTGCTGTTTGGGGATCGCTGCGTTGTCGGGATCGTTCGCTGCTGCAGTCCGGTGTAATCTCCTCTGCGAATTGAAGTAAGTGGGGGATGGAATCGGGGTAGTTTGCTCACCCTCGGGGATGGTTTTTGATTTCGTTTTTCTGTTTTGTGAAGGGTGTTGCCTTGTGTGTTTCTTCTTGATTTTGTGTTGTTCATCGCGTGGCTAAACCCCCGAGGGTACTGATTTACCATTCCGTGGATTTGTGTGAGTATGGTATTGATTTTGGTTGGATTTCTGTGCGTTTGTTCGCTCTGTTTTTCGTCAGTTTCGCGCTGTCCGAACATCTGTCCGAACTTGGAAGTTCGGACAGTGCATCGGGCGCGTTTTGTTTTTGAAGGTTTTGACGTGTCCGAACGTCGGTCCGAACTTCGAAGTTCGGACCTGACGCGAGGATGGATTTTCGTAAAAGATTCGAAGTGTGTCCGAACTTGCAAGGTCGGACGCAAGTTCGGACACTAAGATGACTCTGGCTTTTAACTCTCGACTTACGTCCGAACTTCGATGTTCGGACGTAAGTTCGGACATCTGTATCTCCGCGACCTCTGTCTCTCGGCCTCTGTCCGAACTTGCAAGGTCGGACGCAAGTTCGGACATGCCACTGTTTTGAGCATAACTTCTCCGTTTTAGCTCCGTTTTGAGTTCCGTTTGCGGGGTTGGATTCCCCTACCTGTGTACAAGCTTCCTATGCTGTTTATATGCATTTTTATGCGCTTAAGATCTGTTTTGTGAGCTTTTGGTTTTGGGACCTAGTTACTTTGCTTCTGAGCCTTGGATAGTCGGGTCGGGCTGTCCCGTAGCATGCTGCGCAGGAATTCCTTCTGTTTATACTCCTTAGGGTCTCCCTTAGGATGTTATTTGACCGACGGGTCTGTTAGCTGTCTCTACGGCTTCTGTTGTGGGATCCTCGGATCCATAGGACCTTATGTGTGTCCTTCTGTTGTGTTAGCTTGTTTCTAGTGTCCCATTCCTCTGTTCCGTTCTGAAGGTCCGACTGTGTTCTGAAGTGTTATGCCGTTCTGCTCTGCTTCTGTTTTGCGGTTTCGTTCGGTCTGTTTTATTGACTCCGTTATCCTCTCTGTTTATAAGTATTCTTCTGCTTCTGTTTTGAGTAGGCTTCCTTGAGGAAGTCTTCTGCTTGCTGGGCTGTTTAGCTCACCCCTTTACTTTGTTGCAGATTGAGCTCGTGGGATCTTCTCTCCTCATCCCCTTCTGGAGCTTGTTTATCTTTATGTGCCTTTAGACTTTGTTTTCTTGCGCTTTGGACGCTTTAGTTCTTTATGTAGCCTTTGGGCCTTTCTATTTGTATTTGACATATAAGTATTTGGATTCTGTAAACTATGTTGGTATTTATAAAGGTTTCTTATTCGGTTTTGGGATTCGTTTGCTTAGAGCCTTGCGACGTTAGGTAGTAGACTCGCGGCGTGTAACGGCCCTAACTCCTAGGCCGGTTTTGGGGTCGTTACACAAAAACCCGACAAACGTTGACAGTTAATAACGGGGGATTAACCGGGAGGTGTTAGTGACTGTACGGGGTACCGTAGAGTTATGTCGTTATACGGGATTCTAATCAGTAGCGTTATGTATTATTAGACTATTAGAGACGACACGGGGAGCATCGGATCTAGCTGATTCATACTCCACGGTTATACATTCAGGGTGAACGGTATGTTGTTATGTGTCTCTGATTGTCTCTGAGGGCTTCCTCAGTTCAGACTTCTGTGTAATCTGTGATAAGATTGTTTGTCTGATTGTGTGAATAAATATGCATGAACTGTATATTTTTAGCTGCTTATTATTACTGTTGTTGCGTTAATAGTATTGGTTCGTATATATGGACCTATATATATAAAACGAACTAGCGGCTATGGTGCTATCTTATATGTAATATAAGGATCATCAGAAAAACGTTGTAGCACTAGGATAATAAGATATACCTATTATCCGAGACTTTCATACGGAGCATTGGCCTTTCTAACGCCGCTCTCGTATCTAACACTGGATCCCGAGTTTACAGACTCCGGATTGGACTAACGACCTTAGTCTGTTGTGTTAGAAAAATTGGTAATGCGATGCGATGGTATAATTAATTAACATAACAAAGCCAAGAGGATGTGGCTCTTAGTGCGCGCTGTGATCACAAAAATGATACTAGGATGTCCGCGTACGGGCCCGCAAGTATTAAGAAAATTTCCCGTGAGCTAGGATGGCTCGTTGGTCGGAGACTCTACCGCTGGAGTGGCTACTGCCGTGGGTGACCCGCCATAGTATATGGGTAATTTAGAGACACGTCGTTTTTAACGAGACGTTGTCACTAGGTATAACTGAACACTTATTACAGTTGAGACTTGTACATTGGCGAACAATATTGGTTTCTATACCAAGGACGGGAGTTGATACTTGTTTACTATTCTCGTTGTTTCGCCTTGTTGTTCATTGGTTATACTGTGTGGTTTATATTATGTGTATTGATGGTTGTGTTATTGTATGGATATTACTGTTAATTGTTTACAGTTTAAATATTAAACGGTATTGCATGTAACGAATCTCATGCTCTCGACCAATTAATTGAGGGGTTTGAGGAGGCATGACGGGGCATGTGATAACCTACTTAGCAGGGGCTGATTCCATACCACAAACCATTTTTATTTCTGGAGACTAGCTGGAGGGTCGACGCGGGGCGCGACAGTTGTATTTACTTTTGGTTAGACTTGGTACGGATTGAGACTACAGTTATTTTGGACTCGGGTTCTGTAAACCGATGTGTATATTTTTGGTTAGACGCTCACGTGTATGGTTTTGTATAAGACGGTTGTTGTTGTATATATTTAGTTTTACTTAAGCACTACTATCTATCTCTTGTGGTCACTGCGGGAATACGTTTCGTATGTTGATTATCATGTAACTCGTTATCACCCGTATGGGCGAGTGATAACAGTGACACCATTAGAACAACAGTCTGTTATTTACCGCTGCGATTTATTTACTAAGTACGACGTTTATATTGTGATTAGGAGCCAGATTAGTAGGGGTGTTACATCCAGGCCCGGTATACTTAGCGTTTATCGCTGAGACTACACTCATTGTGCAGGTTGCTGATCATCGGCGAAGCCGAAGTGCGGGATCAGGGTAGTTAGGGTTTACTTTAATTACCGCACATGGAATTTATCTGTATAAACAATACCGGTCTGTGGTTTGTATTATGGTACGGTTGTACATATTCGAGATTGGGTAGACGCTCACTTGTCGATGGTTATGATTATGGACTTAGTATGATGTATAGGATTTATCTCGTTATCACAGCGGTTTAGTAGTATTGGTTATGTTGGTTGTTGGATATAGTTCTGCTTCGTTACTCGCATGGGCGAGTAATGGCAGGTGACACCCGAGTGAGTATTGATGTTGTTATTATTTCTTCCGATGTAAGACGTTTTATTTATTGCTACGTGAGGGATTATTACGTGTTTATGGAAAGGGGTGTTACATATGCCACCATCTCCCCTGAAATTTTCAGTCTCATTATGCGAAATAATGCTACCGCATGCGATGTCTGGATTACCATTGAAGACCTCTTCCGTGACAACAAAAAGGTTCGTGCCATTTAGCTCAAAGCTTAGTTCCACGGTTTGTGCCAAGGTTCGATGACCATTAATGCTGCACCCGCCTCAAGACTCTGGCCGATGCCTTGGCGAATGTGGACAGCCCGGTTTGCGACGAGAACCTAGTCCTTCAGAAGATCAACAGACTCAATAATGCCTTCTCTAGCATTTGAAGCATTACTCAGTTTCAGCGCCCCTTCCCCTCATTCCAACAGGTCTAAAGTTCCCTCATCCTTAAGGAAACGTGTCACAGCCACACTTCCACTGCTGCCTTGGCGCTCCTCGCCACTGCGCCCCCGGGCACCAACTCTGGTTCAGCCGCCTCTAATCTCCCGCCGCACTTGGTGATGCTTCTTCTTCAATAGCTCCAGCAAATTGATCCCCATCCTCGCGCAACTAGAACCGACGTGGTGGAGGCAAAAGAGGTCATGGTAGCAACTGATCCAACAACTAGCCCTCCCTACAACATCAATTGTGGAACCTACTCACTTCACAACCATCCCGGAACACCACCTAGTCCGCTCCCGGTCTACTTGGTCTGCGCCCACAGCCATAACCACCGCCTCAAGCTCTGCTCCACCAACAGCTGGTGCCATCCTGGGATCAACAAAGCCTCATTCAGGCTATAAACTCCCTTGCTTCTCCCTCCCGCACCCAGGACAGCCCGTGGTATATGGACAGAGGCTCCTTAACTCATATGACACCTACTTCAGGTAACCTTACTACCGCTACCGGTCAGCACCCCCTACCCTCTAACATCATCGTTGGAAACGGCCACACTCTCCTTGTCACTTAGGTCGGTAATACTGCTCTTCTTCCTTTTCAATTGAGTGACGTCCTTGTCTCTCCCTCTCTCATTAAAAAGCTTATACATGTTTGAAAATTCAGTACCAATAACAACTGCTCTATTAAATTTGATCCATATGGTTTTTCTATCAAGGATCTTACCAACAAGAGCGTGATCCACTGGTACAGTAGTCGTGGGAACCTATATCCTTTTCTTCTCTTCGCACCAAACGCGCCCTACCACCGCCGACTGCCCTCCATGCTACAGTCACATCAGCGAATTGGCACGCATGCCTTGCCCATCCGGCATCACATGTTTTATGTTTTCTTAATTTGTCCAATAATGTCCCCTTCCCCTTTGTCACTCGTGTCAACTGTTGTGCAAAATAATGATTAAACTATCTTGCAAACTACTGGGTAGGGTACCCAGTCGAAGTAGTACAACAAGTGTCGTATCCACAGAGACTTCACAACTATCTAATTAATTATAAGCTTAGTAAATGTGCAAGAAGATATATACAAAAGTGTATATATGTAAATTGGGGGTTTTGGTTTTTTGTTTGATTAATGTAAAACAAAGAAAGAAATAAAACTAAGCTAACTAATCTAAGATAGGTGTACTCTAGGAGTGAGGGAATCATCTTAATGCATCCAAACATGGCCGCAATCCTAATTCACTATAGTTGTCTAATAGAACTAAGGTAATGACTCTCTAGAATCCTAGAATAAGTCTGAAATACCTTGAAATTAATTAAGGTGATTAAATTACTCTAATATGATATTTGAGTGCCTATTAGTGCCTAAAGAATTTTGGTAAAGAAAATAAAGCCAAAAGAAAAGAGAAAACGCTTAAAAAGCAAAAAACACAAAAATGAGCGTTTCTTGACCATAGGAGGAGTACGACCTCGACAAGGGTCTTACATGGATTTCCAAGGCTTAATAATGCCTAAATTATATACGGAAACAATTCCCGAAGAAAACAGATCCATAAAATGAATTAAAAACGCTAATAAAGCTTTAATGCATGTTTTTTGAGAAAACCCGAAAACGTGACTTTGAGTGGTCAAACAGACCCATAAAATTATGGTTGACCAAATAACTATAATTAAACATTAATGGAAGCTTAAGAACCATTAAAATTAAAGAAACGAGAAAATTCCGGAAAACGGGTTCCGATTAGTGAATAGTGCAAAAAATGAGAACTTGTGGGGTGTTAATTGTAATAAGAACAAAATAACCTCCCCCTTTGTAAATAAAAATCAGAAACCATTGTGTGGGTGTGGGTTACGAATTGTATAGCCTTTCCCCACTCTTATGTATATTAGTTAGTAAAAAGTACCAAAAAGCAAAAGTACTCTCTCTCCTCCCTTATTTCTCTTTTCCCTCTTCTCACTCATATTCTTTCCTCCTCTAGCCGGCTGCCTCTTCTTCTCTCCCCCATTTCTACCGATTTTGAAGCTTCTCCAATGGCAGCCCACCTTCTTCCACTTGCTCTAGCCAACTCCAAGCTGCAAATGGAAAATAAATCACATATTCTTTCTCCTCTCACCAAGCTCAACCATTCCCTCTTTTCAAAATCTCAAAAGGAAGAAGTTCATCTCCATGGGTATATCCCATTTGAAGAAAAATCAGCTTTTATGGAGCTTGGGTGCCTCCTCATTGTTCTAAGGTAAGAAAAATCACAAAACTCACTCTTCCCTTCATCTTTTGCGTGGCCGGTTTTGACTCCCAAATTTCCCTTGTTTTTCCTTCCTTGAATGAGCCTTATTCAAGCTTCAAAATCTCATGGGGAGTCCTCCTTTGATTCATGACCAAAAGCCCATTTTAGGGTTTCAAGGTAATTCTTCATTTTTGTGCTACAAGCACTTTCTCTTGCCTCCTAGCTTGATTAATAAGCATAGGTGTATTGATTAGTGCCTAATTCCCCATTTGGGTGTTGAATTTGAGGTTGGCATGTGGTTGGCCAACTTGGCCGATTTTGAGCAAGAAAGAGGAGAGGAGAAGCTTGGAAAAAGGATGGAGGATTAAGGTAATTAAGCTACCCTAATGTTTATTTTGAATGCTCTAGAAATTGTGGGAAGAGAAATCTAATAAATGAACCAAATATTTTCTAGAAATGTATTTGGGTTATTTGAGAGAGAATTATGAAATTGTGTTGGTTTAAAGGCCTAAGTGCCATTACCTTTGAAATTTTGAGCTAAATTGTTGTTTGATGAATTTTGATGGAGTATGTGTGTGCTGGTAGGACCCTCATGGGTGTGGCTAGCTTTGGATTGATTTAGGTGAAAAGTGATGAGTTTGGATATGTTAGGTTTGTAGGCAAACTATGGCAACATTTTAGTAGAAAATAAGTGCTTTTAGATGACTTGGTAAATTGGAGAACCTAAGTTTTTAATTAAATTGAGTTGAGTTGATGAATAACCTTGGAATGGTAAATGGAGAATGGATTGGAGAGAGACAAAAATCTGTAGCAAAAGTGGTGGTTTAAGTGCCTTGGGAGTTTTAGAAAAGAATGAGGATTTAAGGCTTTAAGAATGAGGCATGAACTTTAGTGTTAGAAGTGCATTGTCTTGGAGGATTTGGAATGGTAAAAATGAGTGAGAACAAAGTGCAAACTGTCAAGGAAAGGTTAGAAATGCACAAGTGTACAGAATGCAAAAAAATGTGAGAATTAATATTTGAGAAATTGAGCAAGAATTGGGTGGTGAATTGGACCAATGATTTAAGGTGGTTTAAGGAGTGTTTTAGTGTGTTTAAACATATTAGAAAACATGTGGAAAGATTAGAGAATGATTAGGTGTGAATTAGGGGTTGAAAACTGGTCAAAAACTGTAAAATTTGATAGTTCCAGGCGTGGTCCAGGTTTGCAAATCGGTACACAAACCCTGACCACATCAAAAATTAGGCAGAAGGTTATCCCAGGAGGTGGTCCGGGTTTGTAACCCCGGACACAAACCCGGACCACATGAAAAACTTGCCAGAAACGAAATCCAGTGTTTGGTCCGGGTTTATAACTCCAGACACAAACCTGGACCAAGGAAAAAATTCAACAGAAAGTGTTTCAAAGTGTCCTAATGATGGGGAATTGATTGGGGATGGTTTTAGATGATGTTTAGGACTTGTTTGGTGACCTATTAAGGTCCTTGGAAGTGTAAACAAAGTTTAGAAGTGAATGAGGAAGTTGAGACCTTAAGGACATATGAGTAAAACTAAGAATAACAGGATAACGGGGTTAACTACGGGAGTAATAGACCTTTACATACCGTATGATATTGATGTTAAGAGAACCCCTTGATATGTGGTCAGTGATTTGAGAGTAAACCGAGGAACGTGAGGTGACCCGGTAAAGTAATCCATGGTGAAAGGTATGATTTTCTCATGCCATGTATGCTAACCGTGCTACGTTGATTTGTGTGCTTGTGTGCCGGCTTAATCATGATAAAATCATGAAAACGGATTATTGCTTGATATGTTTGTATTGATGCTTGATGTATGAACTAACATACTTGAATGATTGTGTAATCTAACTTAGTGTTAGAGACCGACTCTTAAGTGAGTGTTGTTTGATTAGTGGCTCGTAGAAAGAGTCATGTTGTGAATTAATGAAAATGTGGAAACACACTAAAACTATCGAACCGAGAAACGATAACACAAACCTATGAACTCACTAGAACGTGAAAGAGTGTACGGGATTAGTAAACTCCAGACAACATTTAGATAGACGAATTAATTTAATCCACAAAACAATTAATAGTGGAAATACATAAGGAACCTCTGTTTAGAGGATTGATGATTGTTCAAGACATGAAATTTGAGAGAACTAAAGAATGGTAAGGGATCACCAAACCCCTTAGAAAGATAGTCAACCCACAATGAGAGGATCTGCCTAATATGAACAATATCCTGAACATGAGTGAAATACCCCGTAATTAAGAATAGTGATTAATTAGGATAATAAGTAATTTAGAAGCTTAATTATGTCTAAATAATCACAAGGGAACAAATCCCGAAGAAAACAGATCTTTAAAATGAGTTAAAATCACTAACGAACATTAAAGCGCGTTTTTCGAGGTAACCGGGAAAACTCGACTTTAAGCGGGTCAAATAGACTCGTAACAATTTTGGCCAACTAAATAGCCATTAATAAACGTTAGTGAAGGTCTAGAGCCAATAAAATCAATAAAACGAGAAAATAGTAAAAACTGTCAAAAACGGGAAGTTGTGGGGTGAGAGTGTAATTAAAATAAGTTAGTGTGTCCACTTTGAAAATAAAAATGTAAGTGTGTGTGTGCAGTATGGGCCGATTTATTAGCCTCTCTCACACTCCTCTCTTGATTCCCTCCTTATGTGCTAACAAACAAAACAAATAAAAAGTAAACCTCACTTTTAGCACTCTCTCTCCTCCCTCACAAAACCCACGTACTGCATCTTCTTCTTCCTCTTTGGTTCCATCGATGGCGATTTGAGAACCCCTCACACAGAGCCACTTCCTCTTCATCCTTGAAACCTCAAATCACCACCAAATGCTACAAAAACCATACCGTTGAATTCGTATCGTCAAGGAGATCATTCTACACCCTTTAAAAATCTAAAACCTCCAACTTTATTTTTGAGGGTATAATCGTTTAAGAGCTTCAAGAGCACCATTAGAAGACCTATCATCTTCTTCATGTTCTAAGGTAAGAAAAAGACCAAAGCTTCACTCTTTTCCATTTCCCTTGCAAAATCCAAAACTCACGTGAGCAACACTATTCCATTGTCAGCCGATTTTGGCATGCCACTGTGAGGAGTTGAAGCCTTGTCATTTTCTACTAAAAAAATTCATTAGAAGCTCAAGGTAAGATCTTCTAAGTGATGTAAATGAGTTATCATAATCTAGGGAGTAAAAACCTACGTAGGAAACTTACTAGTTTGGTGTGCATGTGTGTGCCTTGTTACATGGTGTAGCTTGGCTTGAATAAATCAAAGAAAGAAAGAGGAGCTGTAAAGGAGAAGGAGAAAAAGGAGAAAGAAACAAGAACACAAGGTAAGGAAAAGCCTCTGTACAATTTTAATGCTTGTGTACGTATAAGTATATTGTTTAGCAAAGTTTAAAACCACCGTAACAATAGGAAGTGAATGGGTATATTAATGTGGATGGTAGTTGTAGTTTGAAGCTTTTGAAAACAAAGAAATAAAATGCTAAGTGTAAATGATAAGTGTGCAGTAGGTGTTAGAATGTTGTGTGAGAATGATGTGTATGTTGTACAGGTTGTGAGTATATTGAGTGGCAAAATTATGTGGTAAGAACACTTAGAAATGTAGGCAACCTCTGTCAAAATTTGATTAGGAATTTAGAGCCTTGTGTGCTGTTAGAAAGTAAAGAACATAGATGTGGTACGGAGAAGAAAAGGATAAGATGTTCATTTTTGTTTTGTAACAGGAAAGAAAGAATGTAGTTGAGTGGAGTTGTAAATGGAAAAACGTGAGTTGTTTAACTAAGTTAGAGTAGATTGAGAGTCATTTAGTTGGTGGGAAGAAGAAATGAAAAATCTGTAGCATTAGTTGGAGAAGGAAAAATAGTAACAGGGAAGAAAAACTTACTGTAAATGAGTTAATGTAACAGATTTTTATAGTGTTGTATTAGACTAGTTTTAAATGCTTAATCAAAGTTAAAACATGCTAAATCATATGTAGAAATATTAGGGAAGAGATTGGTAGAAATTTGGAGTTGAAACAAGTTGAAAAACTTACTGAATTTACAAAACTGTAACTGGTCCGAGTTTGCAAACCAGTACGCAAACCCGGACCAGCATGAAAACACGACATAAAGTTTTACAAAGGAGTGGTCCGGGTTTACAAACCAGGACACTAACCCGGACCACCCCAAAAACATACCCGTAACTTATCAAAACAAGTGGTCCGGGTTTGCAAAGGAGTACACAAACCCGGACCACACGAAAAACTTACCCGAGAGTTCTGTAACCATGTGGTCCGGGTCTGTATACTAGGGTGTAAACCCGGACCATGCGATTAAGTTACCTGAGGACTGTCCCAGTGAGTTGGTCCGGGTATGTAAGTCCGGACGGTAACCCGGACCAACCCCAAAATTGTACAGAACATGTTTAAAAGGTAATCTAAGGTAAGTTAATGATGGGTAATGGTATTATAAGATAATTAAGACATGATTAATGATGTTTAAAGGTCATTAAGGCCATAAACAAGTTTAGAAAATAATTTTAAGTAAGTAACTTAAATAAATGTATTTGAACAACAATGAATTAGTAAGTATAAATCAGGAAATGTTAGTAAAGTAATTAGTAAGGTTAAGTAAGGGTAATTAACCACCCAACTGTATGTATATGTTAGGATTTGGATTGTGAACACCGGAGGAACGTCGGATACAAGTACAACGGTGAACGGTATGAATTCCTCATGCCCCGTATGCTATCTTGGTTACTCTGATTTGTGTGTTGTGTGCTAATTGATCACCAAATAAGATAAACGCACGAATCGGACATATTATACTTACTTGTGAATATCATGAGATTGTTCCTTGTTGCATATCTTCTTTAAATCATAGTTTGTATAATTCATGAAATGTATGGATGAATATGAGTGTGTATATGTATGATATATTGTACTGTGACCGAATGTGATTGTGATTGGACTTCTAACTGATTCCTAACAAGCTAACCAATCTAACTCAAATTGGTAATTTAATTGGAATGAGTAGAAGTCCGATATAGTTTCGGCCACGCGTGAGGATGCGGAGACACAAGAGGTTGGATCCAAGTCCTGACTCTTAAACTGGTCTGCGGCCCAAACCCCTTAAATGGGTAGCATCCCGGATTGGTGAGTCAAGTAAATCCCGGTGGTGGGACGGAGTAGTCCCCGGGCCGGAGGTCATACCGACTTAACATGAGAAAAGTAAGTAAGTAAGAATGAGTAATAAGTATTGAAAATTAAGTAAGTGTAAGTAAGTGTAAGTAATGTGTAATGAGAAAAAAGAGTAAAAAGCATTCCGATTAACCCGGATGCGTAATTTGGCTAACCCTTGTGAAGGTAAGGACTGTGTATGCTATTGTATTGTTGCCTTGGATTATGTATTGTATTGAGCATGAATGTATGATGTATGTAAAGCATGTATGTATGAAATTAATGAACTGCATGTACAGTCGACCTTAAATAGTCGGCGTACCCTAGCTAGCATGCGGTATATGCGGAGTTTATGCGCAGCTTTTGCTGAGCCCCTTGGGGCGACGTTTTTACTACATGCAGGTACTCGAGAAGGATGAAGATGACAAAGAGTTCTAGTTTGATTTCTTTTTGTCTATAAACAATGATTTGTGAAAGGTGTACTATATTGTACACGGCTGTAGGTTTTTGCTAGCCGGTGTACCATGGGGTACACCCTTTTGGGTAACGAAAGAATATTGGGATGATGTAGATGAGTAGCTTGTAGAAACTCATTCTTTTGGGAAGATTGAAAAGGGATGTAATTCAATACTTTAAATACTCGGTATTCCAGTAATGTAAGTATGTTATCTTTTGTACTTGGTATGGGAAGTAGTAGCTCAGTATACTTAGGCATCAGACCGTCACTGTAGGTAGCGTAAGCCTTGCTAGCCGTATGGGCGGTTAGCGGCATTGTATCACCCGCCGTAGTAGTAGTAGTAGTAGTAGTAGTATTTCCGCTGCAAACTGATGAAATCAATAAGACGATTAGACGGTAAGAATAGGATTAACGGTAGGGGTGTTACAATGAGAGTATTCGATATGTTGGGGAAACCCTCAAATCTGAGAATACTAGACATTGGTAATTACCTATGCTATTAGAGGATATTGCGAGAGATACTTCTAGGCTAATCCATGAGATTTCAATTTAACTCCGAGAGAGGAGTGTTGGGAATTTGAGTAGTCTGGTAGAAAAACGGACCTTGAGAATTTGAGGAACTAGGTGTATAGTTCCGTTTGATTGTAAGCCCGGTGGTGAGTCTTGTGTATGACTCTGCCCGGAGGTCATGGGAAATGACTTAAAAGATGCCTTTGAGAATTTGGTTGAGAATTTAATTGAGAACTTGATTTGAGAATTGAGAACTGTGATTGAGTTGAGAATTTGAGAATTGAGATTGTGATTGAGATTTGAGTTGAGTGTGAGATTGAGAATTTGAGAAGTTGAGTCAAGATTGAGAATAAGAGAACTTGATTAAGAGTAACCCAAGAGAGTGGGTAAAACAATGAAGAATTGAGTAAGACATAGTGAGGTAGAAACCCTCGAGGCCTATGGTAGGATAAATAAACTAACCCCTGATGTGAGAGTTAGTGTTTGTATTCGATGTCGAATATGATGTGCTAATTACATATATAATGTATTTTTGCCTTGCATGTTGATTGAATTAAAACGAATCACATGTTCTCGACTAGATAGTCGGCGTACCCCCGTTAGCACGCGGGGTATGCGAATTTCATATGCATCAATTTGTTGAGCCCCTATGGGCACCATTTTTATTTTCCAGGTACTTTGTAGCTGATCACCGTCCGAGTGTGTGAGACGGGGTTGCTGTATAAGCATGGGTAGTTGGTTAGGAATGTTGTAATTATTGTAATGTTGAATTGTGTATTCGATTGGTTATCGGCAGACTTGGGAACTGTAGATACTCGGTATAGAACAGAATTGAGGTTGCATTTGTATAAAATGGAATTGAAGTTTGTATTTGGTTTAAGATTTGGTTAAGGAATGGAACGTATCGTTTGTATAGAATACTCGGTATAATAATCCATCAGACCGATAGTATGTTGTATTTGTAATTGGCCTTGTTGGTCACGTGGGTGACTAACGGCATTGTACACCCACCGTTGTGTATGTAATATCCGCTGCGAAGTATCGCTCTGATGGTTGAAATATCGAGTTTAGGAAAATACCGAGTTAGGAATTAGAGACTTAGGGCTAAGGGTTGAGTGTTAGTGTGTGAGGTACGCTAGTTAGGAACTTCCGTGTGAACCGAAAACCTACAATAACCATACCCGCCCTTCGTAACCCCCGTTGTAAGTTGAGGAGAGAAGGCCAGAGAGTTGGAAAGACCTCTTATACTCGGGAAACCCGATCTGGTAGTTACAAATAAACCTTGTAAGAAGATGAACCAGTCACATGGTAGACTTCAAGAATAGGAATCCCAAAGACGGTTCCCGTTTGAATGAAAATAACCGCACTTATTAGCGGCAGATTGAGTAAGCCTAACCATCGGATAACTGAATTTACGGCACCATGGGGCAACGTGCTTCGCAGTCGCGAGAACCATGCGTAGCCGGCAAGAAGAGAAACACAACCGCACAATGAAACAAAAAAGACGGACTACTAAACCCGAGACAAAAGAGTTTGTGGACTGTGAACACTTGATAATACCATCAATAGTATACCAACTGACTAAGGAATTAGTCAAGATTGGATAAATTTGAACCTACAATGCCAAACAGGCAGTAATACCCGAATAACATAGCTCAGACTGCTGCGAGAACACCTACAGGATACCTCCCGATAGGACTACAAAGTGGAGCCTAAACGAGTCAACCTCGGTAACCACAGTAAAGGTGTGGGAACGAGCAACGAGGAAGGACGCATAACTAAGTAACGGGAATCTCCAAGGATGGAGAAGCATCCAGATCAATGGCAATCATGTCAAGATCACCGAGAAGCTACTTAGGAGATTGATCACTAAGATCAAAAGATCAAAGGAAGACCAATAAAACCACCAAATACGGATGGAAACAATATTGTAACCGGTATATGCTAACCGAAAAACCGACCTACCCACGCACTTGCCAGGGAAAGTGTAGCAACAACAAGACAAATTGGAAGACTTTTAACGACCAACAAGTACTTACTAAAGTACCACCCTGACGATTGAAGCAGATATAGGATCACCAAATCCTAAGAACCTGAAGAACGAAACCTTGGAAAGGCCTAACAGCCTAACCATTGTATTAAGAACATACCAGTCGGCGAGAAGCTAGACTTGATCAAGACCCCCAGATATGGTAAAACCACAAAATTTTATGTCAAACCCAGATTTTCCTTTCAAACACAAACTTTTTATTTAAACCTAAATACTTATTTTAAACCTCATGATTGTAAACCAAACCAGAGAACCACGGTAAGTTATCATAGAATGATACAAGGAGGATTTGACAATAGAATACTTCTCCTAGGAGTGTGACGAGCACTACGAGTGTACCAAAAACGGGATGTGGGATGACCGCACTCCGAAGGAGCTTGCGGGCCTGACAGACCCTTTTGTGAGTTAGTCAGGTAAGTGGTAACATGCCAATAAGGTACCTCACGTATGTATACAAGTGGTGTATGAAACACGGGAAGTAGTCAACTCCATTCTACGGACCATAAAAGAAATTCAAACCAGAACAGTTGGACGCCTCGAACGATCGAAAGAACTCAGATAAGCTTACAAGCTAAAGGAGTCAAGAACTCACTCCAGGAGAATGATTAGGAGTTGAGAAGTGCGAGAAGCACTAACAATTGAGTAAAGACATTGGAGATGTCTCCAAAATTCTGGAAGTAAATGCATGAAATAGCCGGAATGAATAAACTCGGTAATGTAAATGCCTAACATGAACACGCCAATGTTCAATGGACAAGGTAAATACCAGAGTGATCATATAAGGTACCGGAGAATACCATCATCACCGAAGAGGATATCAAACCAGTCAAAAACATAAGAGAAGTACCCATGGTCTACCCTTAGAACAATAAGAGACGCTGAAACCCTAACGGGGCAATTCAAAATCCAGAACCGCAAAGCGGGTTAATCAGTTGAGCATACTCACAAGTTAGCCAAAGGTAATGGCATGACTTGATAACACCCAGGAGCAATTCTTGAAGGGTGTTGAACTAAATGTCGTGATAAAAACACAAGAATTAGAACGAACACTCGTTTGGAACACCGAAGGGATCCCACTTGACAGGGGATACCCTAGATTGATAATGGTAGTGATCAATATTTAGATACGTAACGGGCCTCCAACGACAGAAGCGTGATGCGATGACCTTATTGTGGAACCCGACATTACCACCAAACCATTTGTTGGTATACGGGAAGCAATGCTTATGAATAGCCTAAGATGAGCAAAGCTCTAGGTAGCGTGGCTAACAAGCCATAAACCTACTACAATATGTAGATTCAACGGTTGCAAAACCAACTGAGAAGCATAAGAAGAATTGCCTGCAACGACACAGTTAAGAAATGTTTAATAACTAACGAGCGGCTCTTTCAGAACTACCAATGTAGTGAAGCTTGAGCATACAATTATTGCCAAACAATATGGAAATAAGCTGTATCAATTATTGGAAACCGAAGAGTCACCGGTTTAGAAGAAACACAACATGTGTATAATGTGAAGTGTAAAGTAAAATAACACTCAAGGAGCTCAGAGACATAAAAGAACAGCACATTCTAGAATCAGCCAATTAAATGGTGAACCATTGTCTAAATGGTGGAAATGCATGAGCAGAAGCTAGTGACAGTGGATGCCATGGAAACCAAATCGTAAGTAAATACGAACATGATACGCAGCAAGTGACCAATGTATCTCAATAACCACACAACGATATGGAGACGTTAGTTAAGAGATGGTAGACAGACCGGGCAACAAGCCAGGAGTCTGCACCAAGTGATGAAATACCTCATAGAGGAAGCAATGTTCATTCCTATGGCAATTGCATAAGGAAATGAAAGCAAATCCTTGATGAATTAAATTGATAAGTGAAGTAATACACTTTGGGACAAGAGTGTCCAACTGATAGATAATCAACCGTATCAAATACAGAAAATGTACAAACACACCAACGAACATGACACGAGCCTGTTAAGCGAAAGCTTAGAAACAAACCATGCGGCCTTTGGACGAAAGAAGCACGAAGAAGGTTGGAAACACCAGCAATCACAAGATGTGAATTCCACAGGAATAAAGTGGAAGGAAACCTATGAATATTCAGAGGACCGATACATAGGAATGCAAGGTCGTGCAAGCAAAAGAACACTTGTACTTAATTCAGAAACCACTGGCAGTAGAGGAAGCACTACATGCTAAGTAGTGGCTCAACTTCAACCGACATCATTTCGGGAGAATCAAGTGAATGATCACAAAAGTACACAATGGTATGTACAATAGATTTCCAAAAGAGCTGGATAGAAAATCCAAAGCTCATTGAGTTCGCGTACGGTAAGAAATACCACGCTTGATTTATAAACCTTATTCCCAAGATAAAAAGGGATAAAAGGGTGATGTATAACACATTAAGGATAACAAGAAGGGCAAACAAACCCTGAGTTATCAGGGTCGCGCAACAGAAGCTAGTGGCCCCAGAATTCTAAGGTTTAATCTATCTAGTGAATGGATGGCTAATCGTCTATGCCTTGAAGCCTCTAAGGCTAGAACCAAACCCGGTTAAGAGTTGAACAACTCCGATGAAAATTCTTGGTGCAGGGACTAACAGACAATACAGGCAAGACCTTTTGACCAAGGAACATTGTACGATAGACCGCATGGAAGCTGAAACACTCCAAGACGGCTGAACACCTTAGACCAATGTCCAATGTTGACACATGGTAGATTATGTAGGCGTACTCCCTTTTTAAGGGGGGTAGAGCGAAAACCGCGAAGTGTATGTTTTACGTAATAAGTGCGTAAACTACAATGCGCATAGCGCAAAAGATTTTATTTTGATGATTGATACTTATATTACATAAACATTTGTACTCACTCATTGGGTAATTAAGGTTGATTGTGAGATTAGAAGTGGAAAGGAGTAGAGAAACTCCAGGGGAATGAGAACCCCGATTGGTAATAGTGAGAGATATGAGTCGGTATGAAACCAGCGTTGAGAAAGGAGTACGTTTGGGAGATTTGATGAGTATAAATTGGTATGAAACTGATGTTGAGCCTAGAGGGAATAGAGTCCCCTAGGTGATTTGATTTGATTTTACTTGTGAATGATTGGAGGATAGATGACTAATTGGAGTTATAGCATATATTGAATTTCTTAGGTAAGTATTTGGAGATAACATGAGTAATAATTAAGGAGATGAGTAATAAGTAAGGAAAATGAATTCTGGAAACTGGAAATGTATTGCCTTGGTGATTATGACTAGAAAGATTAAGAAGATAGAAAATGAAATGATGACTGACTAGTTGATTGTGTGAATTGAGGTGGGAGGTGGAACTTGATTTACTAGAGATCAAGGAAAACCACACACAAATTAGGGTGGATGGATAGTTCAACACCGATGCTGATCACATTGGGGTCAAATGACTCCTGAAGCTCCCTATAAGTGGTCACAAGTAATAACGCTAGTAATAGGTGTAAGTAACATAAATTGGAATTTGAAGTTGTATTGAGTTTTCAAAATGAATTTCCCAAACTGATTTTGGTACAAATGATTTTCTTCAAATCAAGAATGAGGATCGGTTTTGAAATCTCTCCCACGGGTGCTAGTTGGACCTTCTCAAGGCTAGGCACCGGTATCGGGTCGAACCTAAGAAGTAAGGCTAGTTGTGAGCCGGTGGGAGTGAGGATTAGTTTTTAAACCGCTGTCACCCGTCGTGGTTGTAGCCTTAAGTCTTGATGACCGGTTGAACGGTGGGCGTGTGTTTTATATTTTTCCAAGGGCAGTAGGATATGAGTAGCCCTGTCTGGGGAGAGTACCCAATTTGTAGTCTGAGGATCTAGATGTGCAAATGAATTTGATCAGAACCAAAGGACCGTAGGGCCAGAAAGCGTAAGTGCTCGAAGTCATGATGGCCGAGAACCAGAAAGCGTAAGTGTTCAAACGTGACCGGTACCTGAGGGGTCACTCGATATGGGAGAGGACTGGTGTGCCTTCTTTATCTGCGGATGGACCCCATTTGGAAAAAGAATATTTTTGATTGCTATGCATGCAGTGACATGTTGTTTGGATCCGTGGTATAAATCGAGCAAGACTTTTGGTGTCTGGCAGGTTATATAGAGGTTATAACCTTAGTATAGAATGCCTAGGTGACTAACTATATTTGAATCACCAACTTTGAGGGCAAAGTTCTTTAAGGGGGGTAGATTGAAATACCCCAAACTTAATTAGGGTGATTAAATTACTCTAATATGATATTTGAGGGCCTATTAGTGCCTAAAGAATTTTGGTAAAGAAAATAAAGCCAAAAGAAAAGAGAAAACGCTTAAAAAGTGAAAAACGCAAAAATGAGCGTTTCATGACCATAGGAGGAGTACGACCTCGACAAGGGTCTTAGATGGATTTCAAAGGCTTAATAATGCCTAAATAATATATGGGAACAATTCCCAAAGAAAACGGATCATAAAATGAATTAAAAACGCTAATAAAGCTTTAGTGTATGTTTTTCAAGAAAACCCAAAAACGTGACTTTGAGTGGTCAAACAGACTCGTAAAAATTATGGTTGACTAAATAACTATAATTAAACATTAATGGAAGCTTAAGAACCATTAAAATTAAAGAAATGAGAAAATTATGGAAAACAGGTTCCGGTTAGTGAATAGTGCAAAAAATGAGAACTCGTGGGCTGTTAATTGTAATAAGAACAAATTAACCTCCCCCTTTGTAAATAAAAATAAGAAACCATTTTGTGGGTGTGGGTTACGAATTGTATAGCCTTTCCCCACTCTTATGTATATATTAGTTAGTAAAAAGTACCAAAAAGCAAAAGTACTCTCTCTCCCCCCTTATTTCTCTTTTCCCTCCTCTCTCTCCTATTCTTTCCTCCTCCAGCTAGCTGCCTCTTCTTATCTCCCCCATTTCTGCCAATTTTGAAGCTTCTCCAATGGCAGCCCACCTTCTTCCACTTGCTCTAGCCAACTCCATGCTCCAAATGGAAAATAAATCACATATTCTTGCTCCTCTCACCAAGCTCTACCATTCCCTCTTTTCAAAATATCAAAAGGAATAAGTTAATCTCCATGGGTATATCCCATTTGAAGAGAAAATCAGCTTTTATGGAGCTTGGGTGCCTCCTCATTGTTCTAAGGTAAGAAATATCACAAAACTCACTCTTCCCTTCATCTTTTGTGTGGCCAGTTTTGACTCCCTAATTTCCCTTGTTTTTCCTTCCTTCAATGAGCCTTATTCAAGCCTCAAAAGCTCATGGGGAGTCCTCCTTTGATTCATGACCAAAAGCCCATTTTAGGGTTTCAAGGTAATTCTTCATTTTTGTGCTCTAAGCACGTTCTCTTGCATCCTAGCTTGATTAATAAGTATAGGTGTATTGATTAGTGCCTAATTCCCCAGTTGGGTGTTGAATTTGAGGTTGGCATGTGGTTGGCCAACTTGGCCAATTTTGAGCAAGAAAGAGGAGATGAGAAGCTTGGAAAAAGGATGGAGGATTAAGGTAATTAAGCTACCCTAATGTTTATTTTGAATGCTCTAGAAATTATGGGAAGGGAAATCTAATAAAAGAACCAAATATGTGCTAGAATGTATTTGGGTGATATGAGAGAGAATTGTGAAATTTTGTTGGCTTAAAGGCCTAAGTGCCATTGCCTTTGAAATTTTGAGCTAAATTGTTGTTTGATGAATTTTGATGGGGTATGTGTGTGCTGGTAGGACCCTCATGGGTGTGGATAGCTTTGGATTGATTTAGGTGAAAAGTGATAAGTTTGGATATGTTAGGTTTCTAGGCAAACTATGGCAAAATTTTAGTAGAAAATAAGTGCTTTTAGATGACTTGGTGAATTGGAGAACCTAAGTGTTTAATTAAATTGAGTTGAGTTGATGAATAACCTTGGAATGGTAAATGGAGAATGGATTGAAGAGAGACAAAAATCTGTAGCGAAAGGGGTGGTTTAAGTGCCTTGGGAGTTTTAGAAAAGAATGAGGATTTAAGGCTTTAAGAATGAGGCATGAACTTTAGTGTTAGAAGTGCATTGTCTTGGAGGATTTGGAATGGTCAAAATGAGTGAGAACAAAGTGCAAAGTGTCAAGGAAAGGATAGAAATGCATAAGTGTGCAGAATGCAAAAAAATGTGAGAATTAATATTTGTGAAATTGAGCAAGAATTGGGTGGTGAATTAGACCAATTTAAGGTGGTTTAAGGAGTGTTTTAGTGTGTTTAAACATGTTAGAAAACATGTGGAAAGATTAGGGAATGATTAGGTGTGAATTAGGGGTTGAAAACTGGTCAAAAACTGTAAAATTTGACAGTTCCAAGGGTGGTCCGGGTTTGCAAATCGGTACACAAACCCGGACCGCATCAAAAATTAGGCAGAAGGTCATCCTAGGGGTGGTCCGGGTTTCTAACCCCAGACACAAACCTGGACCACATGAAAAACTTGCCAGAAACGAAATCCAGTGTTTAGTCCGGGTTTGTAACCCCGAACACAAACCCAGACCAAGGCAAAAATTCAACAGAAAGTGTTTTAAAGTGTCCTAATGATGGGGAATTGATTGAGGACGGTTTTAGATGATGTTTAGGACTTGTTTGGTGACCTATAAAGGTCCTTGGAAGTGTAAACAAAGTTTAGAAGTGAGTGAGGAAGTTGAGACCTTAAGGACATATGAGTAAAACTAAGAATAAAGGGATAACGAGGTTAACTACGGGAGTAATAGACCTTTACATACCGTATGATATTGATGCTAATAGAACCCCTTGATATGTGGTCAGTGATTCGAGAGTAAACCGAGGAACATTAGGTGACCCGGTAAAGTAAACCCTGGTGAAAGGTATGATTTTCTCATGCCTTGTATGCTAACCGTGCTACGTTGATTTGTGTGCTTATGAGCCGGCTTAATCAAGATAAAAGCATGAAAACGGGTTATTGCTAGATATGTTTGTATTGATGCATGATGTATGAACTAGCATACTTGAATGATTATGTAATCTAACTTAGTGTTAGAGATCGACTCTTAAGTGAGTGTTGTTTGATTAGTGGCTCATATAAAGAGCCATGTTGCGAATTAATGAAAACGTGGAAACACACTAAAACTATTGAACCAAGAAATGATAACGCAAACCTATGAACTCATTAGAATGTGAGAGAGTGTACTGGATTAGAAAACTCCCGACAACGGTTAGAGAGCAGAATTGATTTAATCCACAAAACAATTAATAGTGGAAGTACATAAGGAACCTCTATTTAGAGGATTGATGATTGTTCAAGACATGAACCTTGAGAGAAGTAAAGTGTAACACCCCAACCGTTAATCTCGTCATTAACTCTTAAACTGTTACTAATTACTTCTACTCACGCAGCGGAACTCTAATTACAACGAGGGGTGAAACAACGCCGTTAGCCACCCATGTGGCTAACCAGGCCTTTCTTACATACCATAACGGTCTGATGAACTGGAACAACCGAGTACTTCATACAAATACAATAATCTTTTCACTTCTTTACTATACCGAGTCTACAATATACGGATGCCGATAACATACTCGGACTTACACCTCATTCAAATGCATAAGTAATTACGATCTAACTACCCACGCTTCATACTGTCCCCGTCCTACTCTCTCGAACGGTGGTCAGCTTCAAGTACCTGCACACTAAAAACGTTCCCCCTAGGGGGTCAGCTTACGCTGCGCATGAAATTCGCATATACCGCGTGCTAACCGCGGTACGCCGACTACTTTGGGTCGGATATACATGGAGTTCATTTTAATCAAACAACATGCATCATGGCAATACAATATATGTATATCACACAAGGAATCTACATCCAATCACGGAACACGATTCCTAACTAACATAACAATGTTGTTAGTGGTAACTGGTTACTCTTAGGCATTGAGGGTTATTCCTCACTATGCCTTGTTTACTTATTCAATACCACCCTCACCCTCCTCGGGTCACTTATTCTTATACTTACCCGTTCTCTCGGGTTACTCACTCGTATACACACCCATTCTCTTGGGCTACTCATTCTTATACTTACCCATTCTCTCGGGTTACACATTCATAAACTCACCCCTTTCTCTCGGGTTATTTATACTCATTATCTCACCCACACTCTTGGGTTATTTACACTCATTATCTCACCCACACTCTTGGGTTATTTATACTCAAGCTCTCGTAGATTCTCGAGACACTACAGGTCTCCTACGTCACGCTTGTTACTCTTATTACATACTTAAGCCAAAACTCATGGCTCTCTCTAGCATAGTCTTACTTCCCCGGTTTCGACCCTACTCTGGGTCTAGCATGGTGGGAAGGTTCAACTAGCTCACGGAACTCTCTCTTAGTTCCTATCTCTTTTACTTAGGTCCGACCACTCTCGGACTACTCTCGTTCCCATACACCCCTCTCTCGGAGTTATAATAATATCATGTATTTTAGTCTAGAAGCATCATTCTCGATGTTTCTAATGACTTTGGGAACTTTACTTAAATTCGGGTAATCTTAGGTTTAAGGGTTACCCTCACAATCGTATGCTTGTACATTCGGATATTTTCTTATACCGGGTAAAATCCTCATATAAGAGGTCGACCGTATCTCAAGGGAGTCACATAGTCCCTTAGGTCTCTTTTACCTTTTTTTTATGTTTACATTATTGGACTAACTTCAATCCTCTCGATGGAGGTCATTTATCTCTCCACTCATATTTATTTCGTGGATTGTTTCACTAAGGTTCTCTAACCGTTATCGGGTATATACTCAACCCGTACATCTCCTCGCATTTTAGGGAGTTCATATGTTTGTGTTATCGTTATACTTTAATCGATAGCTTGTGTGTGTTTGCATAATACCTTTGGTTATGTGACTACCCGTTCAACGGGTTTCTAGTCAATCAATACTCACTAAGAGTCGGTCTATGCACTAAGTTAGACCACACCGGCATACAAGTATGTTAGCTCATTCAACATACAACAATGCATGCATAATCAAACAAGGGATTATTTTCATGCTTTAATCTTGATTAAGCCGGCACACAAACACACAAATCAGAGTAACTCGGTTAGCATACGGGGCATGAGAAAATCATACCTTTCACTGGGGTTTTTACTTTTACCGTGTCATCTCACCATGCTCGGGTCACGCACGACTCTCTGATAATGTTTCAAACATTATTATTAATACTAACATCATACGGAACATAATAAAATGTTACTCCCGTAGTTACCCCGTTATCCCGTTTTCTCGGTATTACTTTTATTAATTTGAGTTCTCACTTCTCTCTTAGTCTTGTCTAAGCCCTTAATGACCTTCACATGTCATTAGTCAAGTGCTAATTAACCAATAATATCCTTACCAAACCATTCCCTAGCTTTTAAACCATTTAAAACTATTTTTTTTTTATTTCTGGTCTGGTCCGGGACTTCACACGGGACTTAAGTCCCGGACCAACCATGGTTCAAACTCTCGCTATTTAATTGTGTATGGTCCGGGACTTGGGCATGGGACTAGGACCCGGACCAACATAGCAGGGAATTCTCGGGTTGAAAAGTGCACATGGTCCGGGACTTGGTCATGGGGTTAAGACCCGGACCAAGCAAACAAACAACTCTCGGGGGGTAAAATAGGGGTGGTCCGGGACTTGGTCCTGGACCTAAGTCCCGGACCCTGCTACAGATTTTGCAAAATTTACAGTTTCTCCATCTGTTACAGGTTCTCTCTTTACCCAATGATTAACCAATCTTCACCAACTAAAACCCTCATGTTTTAGCATCTAATTACCCTTCTTAATCACCTTAAACTAAGGACAAAACTTATCACTTAATTCATGCACATTTACACCATTTCCACCCTCTCTGTTACACTAATGCACAACAGCACTTCTAGTTTTTTTTTGTTTCTGTTGTAGTTTTCTATCTTCTTTCTCTCCTTCCATTCCAACTCCACGCATCAATACACTCAAGCCCATACATTCCTAGGCAAATTTTGACAAGGTTTGTCTACATTCCTAAGCATTCTCCACACACCAATCAACTCCCAAAATTCTATTTTTCCATCTCTGTTTTAACAACATTAAAACCTTTACAGCAGTACACTAATTCCCCTCTGTTATCACCTATATAACAGTCCAATCTCATGACTCTTTTCCCACACTAAAACCTTATTAAACAATCTCATTCATCATCCAAATTGTAGTATCTTAACTACACTGAAACAAGGTCATTATTTACGTTCAAAAATGTGTTTTACATAAAACAAGGTCATCTCAAGGTAAGCTCAATACCTTGTTAGTTTTCTGTTTTCTTTCCTCTTCTTCCTCCTTCTCTGATTCTCTCTTTCTCTTCTTGTTTCCACAACAAACAGAGGTATAGATTGATGTCTACAATCATACCCCAAACCACACATAACAAACGAGTTTATTACTCACGTAACTCACAAGGTTAATATCAAAGGAGCTAGTTCTTATGGTTCTACTTAGGTATTACCTTAGAATGTCCAAAAGGAGAGCTTGATAGAAAATGATGGAATTTCCAACACTTCCCAAGAGCAAGGAGCTCACGGCTGAAATAAGGAAAATTTTCAACGTGGAGAAATTTTCCAAATTTGCAAGAACTAGCTAGGAAGATGGTTAACGTGAGTTTATATTTACCTTGGAGTATTAAGGAGATGAAGGAGACTCAAGAACACCCCTCCATGCTTCAAACGAGCCAACTGCCATGAGAACGAAGAAGAGGGTTTCGAGCTTTTAAAGGGTGGAAAACGTTGCCCTTAACAAGAGGAGTCCAACGGTGGTGTTCTTGTGTGATTTGATGAAGAAATGAGCAAGAAAGGAGGGAATGAAGATGGTGCTGTGTGCTCTCTGATGGAATCGCTATTTACAGAGGCAAAGGAAGAAGGAGCTCGATTTGGAAGGAGGGAGATCGTGAGTGAGGAGAAAAGAAGAGGTGAGAGAGTAAGTGAATTACTTTTTACTATTCCCCTTTTTTTTTTACTTTCACTTTTCTTTTCTTCCTTTATTCCTAACTAATTAACAAGAGAGGGGGAGGCTACTACTATATTAAAACCGGCCCCCCACTAGCTAATTAAGCTGGGGCGTTTTTTGTCTTTTACAGGAAACGCTCGTTATTTTACCCGGTTAGGCACTATTCACTAACCGGGCCCGTTTTCCGGAATTTTCTCGCTTAATTAATTTTAATGGTTATTAAGCTTCCATTAATACTTAATTATAGCTATTTAATCAACTATAATTTTTACGGGTCCGTTTGACCACTTAAAGTTGCGTTTTCGGGTTTTCTCGAAAAACGTGCTTTTATGCTTATTTAGCGTTTTAATCCATTATTTGGATCCGTTTTCTTCGGGAATCATTCCCGTATACTAATTAGGCCTAACTAAGCCTTAGGAATCCATCTCGGACCCTTACGAGATCATGTATCTCTTATTTAAATTTAATGCGCATTTTAGCGTTTTTCGCGTTTAACGCATTTTCTCTTTTCTTTTGGTTTTATTCTTTTTACCAATACTCTCTAGGCACAATTAGGCCCTTAATAATTTTATTAGAGTAATTAAATCACCATTTTTAGATCCGGGGTATTAAATAAAGAATGGTAATGGATCACCAAACCCCTTTGAAAGATAGTCAACCCATAATTAGAGGATCCGACTAATATGAACAATGTCCCGAACATGAGAGTATTCGATACGTTCGGGAAACCCTTAAATCTGAGAATACTAGACATTGGTAATTCCCTAGGCTATTAGAGGATATCGAGAGAGATACTTCTAGGTGTAGACACCAAAAATTCTCACCCATTTTATATTGAAACGAAAATATAAGAATAAACTTCTTTTTAGAAATAGAATGGTCGTCCCCGTTTTCAGCTAGAGGAATTTTTATCTCCCGACATTTAAATTTCACATTCTTAGGGAAAAGGAGCACGAGCCTTTTATTGTAATCTGTTTTAACCTACTTCATTTTTGTATACATATTTTGTTGCTTTTGTTTTAAAATATTTCACATTTTTGTTATTATCTTGTATTATTTTATGTACTCGATCGATTTATACTTTTATTATTATTTATTATTTCCTTTTGACTTTCTCCGTTTTATCGTCACTATTTTTATCATCTCTGTACCCTTTTTACTACTATTTTTTCCATTTATTTTAAGTGTTTTATCTTCATTACGAGCATTAATTTTCATTATTTCATGTACATGTGCTATTCTTTTATTTTATATCTCATTACGTTTTTGAATCTTATTTTTAAGTGTATTCCATACTTTCATGTCATTAGATTAATCATCTCATTTTATTGTATATACTTCCTCCTAGATTCGTCGCGTTTTGGAAGAGTTATCCAGTCGAATTTAGAGTTCTTGTGATATTTCTCCCGTGGATATATTGAATTCTGGCTTAGCTCAACTGGTTAATCTGTCCGGTTGGGAACCCACAAGTCTTGTGTTCGAATCCTAGCCTGGGCAATATTGTCTTTTATTTCCCTCTCAGCTCCGATTAGTTTTAGTTAATAAACCCAATGAGCATACTGAATGCTGTCGTGGCGCAGGTGGATGAGGACACTGGTGGGGAGGGCGAGAGCCTGAGTTCGAAACTTGATACTGGAGTTTAACCCCGTTTTTCTATTTTAGTTGTTGGCTCCTTTTTCTCCTTTAGTCGGCCCAGACACATCTCAGGGGACCCAAAATCAAAATCCAGCCCAAATGAAACCTTAATTTGACATCTGTCTACCTCCCATTATAAAACAACCTTAAAACCTCACAGTAGACGCACGTTTTTGGAGAACCAGCATTGATCCCGATTTTTATTCTCACTGTCTCATTCTCTGTTTGGTCTTGCTATTCCCAGTTCAAGTTCGAAAAACAAACTGAAACCCAGAAACCTTTTCTCCTTCGACCTCCGATCCTTCTTTCGTTCTCCCGTCACGAATTCCCCTGAAAAACTCCTCAATCGACACCACCACCATCGTTGCTTCTTCTTCGCTAGAAAATCCCCCGAAAATCCACGTTTCGAGTCTCCTTCTTCACCGAAACCCGCAATCTTCTTCATCTTCCCCAATCGTCACCATCAAGCCCTAACCACCGGTACATTACTTTTATTTCTCCGCTCCCGTACAGCGTAAGTATCTGGTCTATCATTTCTTCCTCGTATTGCCACTGTTTTGTTTTTTCTTCTCGGGATAGTAGCCGGTGTTCCTTCTTTTCGAATATCTCCCGTCTTTCCCCGCTATTTGTTTTCCTTTCGCCACATGAATCGCATCGAGGATGGCTACTAAGGAATTGCAGCTCTATCAGAACCTTGGTTCCGAAGTCAGAGCTAATCATCCCTTTTTCTCCATTTTCTTTTACTTTTGTGCAAACCGATGATTCAAGCACTCGTTTAGCATATTAATTGCTAACAGCGGGTCGGATCACTCCTATCCTTCAAAAAAGGAGAAGGGAAAGGTGTACCACTTTTAATTCCATTTGTGTATTCGATACTCACTGCAGGTTTGACAGTTTTATTTGTCCTAAGGTTTCAATAATGCATGTATCGTTGAACACCAAACTCAGAATGAGTTTATGGGTTCACGAAGACAGATGAATTCAGGACTGCAAGATTTTTTTTGTATATTCTCCGATTTACAATGTTTATTTCCACGTTTGCGCTCTGATTCAATGAAAAGAAACTCGCCTCCACATCGGTTCCGATTCCTTTTTTTTCAGAACTCTGCTATCATGATCATCTCCGTGTCCTCGCCTACCTAAATCACTGGCTTCTGTTCGTCTGTGCATATTCCGTCGACTGACCCATTGAGTTCGTTTGGTTTGTGAGTTCTAGGCTGTTGAAAACCCTTGTGTACTCTAAAATTCGTAAATGGCGGAAAACCGTGCTTCAGTTGTGAAGCCTCGTACCACGCTTGGACTCCCTTTTCCTTCGGTAGTTTCATGCTGTCATTTATTTAAATCTGTCCATACATTTACTTTGATGAACTAACTTGATTTTGTTTATTGTTGCTGTCTTGGTGTGTATTGTTTTATCTGGCTTGCAGGAAAATCGGTGATAATATCCCTACTGGTATTTGTACTCCTGAACGATACTTAACGAACTTCTCTGTTTTCACTATGTGTTGATCTGGTCTGTCTATTGTGGCTGTTTTCTATGAGTTCAAGAGTTTCTAGCACCTGCCCTATGTACATGCTCTGCTTAATAATGTGTATCTGTATGCGCAAGGTTTACCTGTCTTCATTGTTTTGTCGTGTGTTTCAAACCTAGGGTAGCTTAAAAGAAGAGCAAGTGAAAGCATGATTAATTCATTCCTTTTTTTTATAGACTGAGCAGATGAGGTGATAAATGGGCATTTTGTTTGTTCACGGGTAAATATGTAAGCTTAAGGGTTAATCAGGAGCTTGGCCGTCACTGAGACCTAGGTGATATATGTGTGTTTAAGAGGTTAGAGAAGCGGATTAATCCTAGAACATGTGGCTTGAAAAAATGATGAGTTGGTATTCTTGTTCGATTAATGTATGAACATAGCAAATCTGAGGAAGACTTGAAAAAGGCTAGTAACCCCACATTTAGGACCCTCATTTATGTTATTTTGTATTGAGGCAAGGTCTGTTTAGCCTAGATTAAGGAATGTTTAGTATTAATCTGTCAACTATTTCCTAGTTTAATTCGTTATTTTTGTTGTATATAGCCTATCCTCTATATTTTACACATCTCAGACTCTTTCTCTTACTCGTGACCTATGCTTGATCATTGAAAGACAAGATTAGTGTGAGAATAATAACTGGCTAGCAACCCACACAGTAGGGTTCATTTCGTTGGTGTGTTATTGAGAGTCTAGGGTTAAATGAATCTGACCTATCGCCTAGACAACCTTGAAGATTTATTTCCATGCATACATTACTTGGACAGCTTCTGATTTTCCTTTTACATGTACATGAGTTATTTAGGTGGCTTTTGAAATCCATGTATATAATTCTTTTGAATCACTTTTGAAGTTCATGTTCATATACGAGTTATGTATGCAGTCTCTTTTCTGCTAAAGTTCATATTTTGCTCATCTTGGTGGGCTGGACCTGTTTGGGCCTAGGTAACCCTCGGCCCAAATTTAATTTTGCTTCAGGCCCAGCTCATAAACAGCCAAACGGGCTGGGACAGGTGGCCTTAGACAGCCCAATAGGATGACCCTTCTTGTGGACCCTTGAGGCCCACATTAGAAAAGCCTTAGGTTTGGGGTATCCCTAATGTATATGGGTCCTAGACATGGTCCATTTGAGGAATACCCGTTTTCCTTAAAACTTTCCAAATCATCCTCTAATTTCAGAATAAAATGTACAATCAACAAAAATCCAATCTTTTTGTAAATACAATTAATTTTCATCCAGACACGACTTGAGTCCATTAGCCTTTGATTTCAGTTAAACTCTCAATCGGCCCATTTATTGGAAATTCATTCTCGAAGCCCAAAGGACAATGGGCTCAATTTCATGATCACCCCCTAACCCAAATCCAACTCTCAATCTGGCCCAAGGCCCAAAAATCGAAACCCACGGCCCAAAGCCCAATTTCGGTCCATCACCCATTCGGCCCATTAGCCCACATTGGCCCATCAGCCCAAATCGGCCCATCAACCCAAATCGGCCCATCAGCAAAATCGGCCCATTAGCCCAAATTGGCCCATTAACCCAAATCGGCCCAATAGCCCAAATTGGCCCATTAACCCAAATCGGCCCATCAGCCCAAATCGGCCATCAGCCCAAATCGGCCCAAGCCCAATCGGCCCATTACCAAGCCCAATCAGCCCATTACCAAGCCCAATCGGCCCATTACCAAGCCCAAGCCCAACCGGCCCATTACCAAGCCCAAGCCCAATTTTGGCCCATCACCCATTGGCCCATTGGCCCAATAGCCCAAATTGGCCCATTAACCCAAATCGGGCCATCAGCCCAAATCGGCCCAAGCCCAATCGGCCCATTACCAAGCCCAAGCCCAATCGGCCCATTACCAAGCCCAAGCCTAATCGGCCCATTACCAAGCCCAAGCCCAACCGGCCCATTACCAAGCCCAAGCCCCAATTGGCCCATTACCAAGCCCAAGCCCAATCGGCCCATTACCAAGCCCAAGCCCAAGCCCAATCGGCCCATTACCTAGCCCAAATTCGGCCCAAGTCCACAATCGATCCAAGCCCAAATCAAACCAAGCCCACAAAAATCAAACCAAGTCCACAAAAATCAAACCTTGACCTGAATGTTGACCTTTGAATAGGGCTGTCAATCTTGACATGAACTCGAAACCTGACCCGAAACCGACACGCTAAAACGCGGGTTTGGGTTGTAATTTTCAACCCAAAGTATTTTCGGGTCGGGTTCGGGTCGGGTCATTAAAATTCCGGGTCGGTTTCGGGTTCAACCTATTAACCCGATTTTAACCCGGAAACCCGAAAATATTTAAAATAAAAATATTGAAAAAATACCCCAGCCCAGCAGCCGTATCCGTCGGTCTCTACTCTAAGTCTAAATTCTAACCTTGGTTTTCTAATTTCTCATTCACCTACCTCTCCCGGTCTCTCCTCTCCCTTTCAGTCTCTCACGTCGCATTCGTCTCCTCCAGTCCACTCACCACCACCAACCAGTCCATACTCGGTACTCCATCCCCGACCTCCATACTCGACCTCCATACTCGACCTCGGCCTCTCGTTTCTCTCCTCCCCCACTCCACTCCCCTTCGCGGCTTCAAATTTTTCGCCCATCGCACAGGCCACTTAACAGAGCCAATCCACCGAACAGAGAAGAAAGAGAGCACTGTCATCGACAATAGGTGAGTTTTCTTCTTTTTCCAGTACTTATTTTAGACTTTCAGTATGTTTTCTTCTTCTTGAAACTTGTTAATTATGTGTATTGTTGAGTTTGGTTGAATCAAGTGGTCATTGAGTCGTATTTGTTGCTAATTAGAGCGGAAAGAATTCAACTTATTGCAGACCTGAGGGGAGATAACGCTCTATTTTTTAGGGTAGTAGAGAACGATCCAGTATCAATCAAGGGAGATTATACTCAGACCACACTCAGAGAATAACATATTGGAGGATTCACCGCAACTGAGGTAGACACACTTGGTTCGATTAGGACTCCAATTTGGTTTTCAGGTTCTATTAAAAAGTCTACTCTCTGCCGCAAATTTCTATATTTCTTAAGTCTTTTTATCTACATTCCTTCAACATTTGACGGATGTGGATTAGGGTAAATGACAGTTGCCATGAATAATAGCAAAGAACAACGACATTCGTGTAATTCAAATCTGAATTCAATCACTACTCAAGTAGAGTTGTTAAAAAGAACCTAGCCCATGTTTGATTTGAAATTAGCGTGAGAGCAATCTAGAAAGCCTGCTCCTCTAATTTCTAAAGATTGGCTACTTTAGGACAATTTTTGTAATGTTATGTAATAAATCATCAATTCTCATCCTAGCCTTGATAAGCTTGTCTGTTTGGTCTGTTTTCCTTCTTCGGCTGCTCTGCTTAAGTATAAACATGTGTTATGCAGAATCTTACACTTATCTTGTTAAGAAATTCTGAAATGTTATCACTTGTAAATTAACTTGCTCTTTACAATAAATCACAAAGCAGTTTAAGAAATTGACACTTCAACTTTATCTTAATATATGTTTTATTTTCCTTTTTTGGGAGGCTGATGATTAATTATACATTATACAATTCTCATAGTCAATTATTTTACTCTAGTTGCTGCTGTTTTGCTGCTTTAAACATGGCTGTTACAGCAGTTGAATATTTTGAACAATGCTCATTTTTTTCCTGTTTTGTGTTGCTGCGTAAGTGCTACATCTTTGTCAATTAAGCGCTTATGTTTGATTTTGTTCGGATATATTTGTATCTGGTTTTGAACTGAAACTATGGTATACAAGCTCTAGTTGCTGCTGTTTTTGCTGCTTTAACAATGGCTGTTACAATGGCTGCTTTGAACTGAAACAATGGCTGCTGTTTTTGTAGATGGAGAATGAAATGAATGTGTATACTGATGTTGAAGTAACACAAGAAGAGAATTCTGTTCAGAATGAGCAATCAGAAGTTCAGCCAAAGAGTAAGAAGAGAGTACGGAAACTGCTTTCCCAGTTTGGCAACATTATGAGTTCATTCCTCTTGATGAGAAGATCACTTATGAAAGAGCTAAATGTAAGGGGTGTGGAACCTTTAGTTTGTTGGAAGGATTGGATATTGTCTAATGAAGGTAATATAAGTATTTGTTTTAGTTACTATCATTGTGATTTAATATACTAATCATTTTACTTCTTTTTTTCTTTCTTTCTAACTTGTAGTTAATGAGGAAGACAGTTTAATCAAACTCTTGGAAGGAATGGCTTTTAAGGAAACTTGAAGAACATAAAGGTACCTCTTGGTGTTTTGTTTTTTTTTTCTGTAGAGATTGATCATAAATGTAGTTAGTCACTTGATAGAGTTGATCACCTATATATGATTGATACTTGTTAAGTTAGTAGACTATTTGTAGTAGTTATCCACTAGTAAGTTTTTGCTCCTTTCTCTGCTGGACAGTAGGCCAAGTTAGTAGACTAGCTCTGTCATTGAATTTGAAAGTTGAGTGATACTGATAAGAGGAAAAATCACTTGGGTATTCAACTGATTCTTAGGTACTACTCTGTCATTTGCTATCCACTAGCAGGGCACTCGATCAACAAAAGTGATGGACTCTAGATAAAGGGATTGTGAAATTACGTGTGGTGCTGTTGCATTGTTTTTAACAGATTAGTCACTTGCTAAGATTCATATTTCTTGTTGTGTTGTTGCATTGTTTTTAACAGATTAGTCACTTGCTAATAGTCTAACAGATTAGTCACCAAAAATAAACTTCAATATTGAAATCAGTATTGTCAAGTGTGTTTATGAATTTCTTGTTTTAGCAGGTGGTGTTGTTTGACATGGATTGGAAATGGAAGAATCAAGGCGGCACAGCACAACAGTTTGAGTTTATCTTGTGAGCTGTGTGAGTTGTAATGTAATGGAGAGCCCCTAATTACACGTCTCTTCTGTTGTTGCTGTTACAATGAATTTGTTAGAGAGATTGTGTTGTTACAATGTGAAATACCCCAAACCTTGATATGTTGTTTAAACATTAAACTATGGTATGTAAAGGCTAAAAAGTGCCTTATAAATGCTATTAAGTGAATTAAACCATAGTAAAAACAATAAGGTACCATAAACACAGTTTGAGCAAAAACATGCTCTAAGCTTGGAGTGAACTTGGTTAGGACCCAAAGAGCCTACCAAGACTTTATAACATTCAATTATTATTTAATAAGGCTAATTAAGTCCTTAGGAAACTTTGGTAGACAATTAAACCAAACAAAACACAAGAAGACACCATAAAGTCAATTTAAGCAAATACTTGCTCTAGACTTGGTGTAACTTTGTATAAGACCTAAAGGTAATTCCTAGACCTTATTAACATGCTAATGAACATGTTAAATCAATTACTAAAGAAAACCAAGCTTGAAAACAAGTTAAAACACAAAATGTGCTTTAAGGAGTCTTAAAGCACATTTTTTGAAAAATTGTCTTGTAAATGAGTTTTGAGTGGCTAAATGTCCATCATTACTCTTTAATCAACATGTGTACTACTTAGTATCACGTTAGGAAGTCTAAATCAATGGGAAATCAAAAATTTCACAATTATGTGCCTTGGTTAGTGAATAGTAACCAAATTATGCTAGTTTTGACTTAAGTCAACATAAGTCAATTAAATGGCCAACAAAGACCATAAGTATTTTATATATTGAAGGGGGCACAGTTTTTAGTGTGTGAGTCATCACACTTGGCTAGCAAATAAAGAAAAGAAGAAAGAATAAAGTGAAAAGGTTACTTTATGCCTTATAACATAAATATCTCCAAATAAACCTCTCTCCTCACTTTCTCTTCTTTTCTTCTTGATTCCCACCGTTTCCAACCTTCTTCTTCCTCTCTCCATCGGTTTTGCTACAGCAAGTATCCATTCTCCATCTTTGAATGCTTCTAACTCATGACTTCATGATCCAAATTCAATTTCAAGACCCCCATTCTTCTAGTTAGACCAAGCTCTACACTCCTCTCTTTTCAAATCTTCAAAAGCTCCATTTCAGTGCCATGGAGATTCACCATTGAAGGAGCTTGAGCTCATATTTTCATGCCTTGACATTCTCCTTTGCTTCAAGGTAAGGAAAACCAAAGAAAATCAATGTTTCCTCATGTTTTTATATATAGCCGAAAATTCACCTTACAATGGTGCCTTGTTTTGCTCTCTTCTTAGCTTAATTCAAACTTCAAAGGACTAGGTGGAGTCCTATCTTGCCACTTATTCAAGTTCTCTTTCAAATTCCAAGGTAAATTGCTATTTTAATGTTTCAAAACACTTATGTAAAACTAGGGTTTGTATATGAGTTTAGGTATGAATCTTAAAGCTCATTACCCTTATATGTGTGTGTGGATAGAATCTTGACAAGTGATCAAACTCCTAGCTAACTTTCGGTTCAAGGAAACAAGAAAGAAGTTTGAAGGGAAAAGAGGTAAACAACCTAAACTTATGTGTCTTAGGAAAATTGAGCTTTAAAATGCTTAATAAACTACCTAAGGAGCCAATGGCAAATGAGCTAGTAAACTATCCTCAAAGAGGCTATTAAAGGCATATGGAATGATGTGTGTATTTGCAGGTCAAAGGCATATATTATGTGGGAAATTCAGTGTTTAAGGTTTATGCGATTTAAGGGCCTAAGAGCCATGTTATTTAAGGGCCTAAGTGCCAAGCAATTTAAGTTTATGCACTATATTGTGATGTAGTGTAGTTTAAAGGTTTAATTGTGTGTAAAGAGCATTACTTGTGAAGATGAATGTCTTGGATGGTTAAATGATGAAAAACAATATGTTTGTGTGTAAGGAATGTGATTAAGTGTTCTTGGTTGTCAAAAGGTGAAAACCTAAGTGTTTGGGTGTGAGAATATACAAGAGAAGCTATGGCAAAATTTAGTTGATAAACAAAGGAGCTTATGTGTTGTAATAAGGTTTTATGACCTAGAAGGTACTAAGAAATTGTTAAGTGTTAAGATGGTGAAAGAAAGTGAATTATGATGTTTTAGGTGTTAAGGTGCCTTGGGCATTGTCTTGGAGGATTTAGAGATCAAATGGGTGTTTTAAACACACCAAGGTTATGTTATGTGGAGTGTAAAGTTTTGTGCAAGTTTTGGTAAACAAAGGAAAAATAATACCTTGTGAAGGTCTAAGTGTAAACTTGTGGAAATAGAAGGAGTTGAGTAATGGAGGTGATTGTGTGAAATAATGCTTTTGGTGTAGTGGTAATGTTTGTAAGGCAACATGTTGGTTAGTAGAGCTATAGGCATAATATACCACTTAGAAATCCTAAGGAAAATGTTATAAGTGTTGGTGAATTTTGCAAGAGTTGAGTGATGGATTAGACAAAGAATTGGAAGAGGTTTGAGGTGCCAAATTAGTGTTAAAACATGTTAGGATTTATGTAGAAACATTAGGAGAAGGTTAGGCTTGGTTTTGAGGTTGAAAAGTGGCTGAAAATAATGTTCTGGAGTGATTCAAGAGTGGTCCGGGTTTGCAAACAAGTACCTAAACCCGGACCACCCCAAAAACATACCCGAGAGTCATTTCTGTATGTGGTCCGGGTTTGTATCCCGGTACACAAACTCGGACCAGGTGAAAATGTGGGCAGATACTTATGCGATGAGATGGTCCGGGTTTGTAACCTCGGACATAAACCCGGACCACCCTAAAAATGCCCCAGAATGTGTTTTAAAGTGTGTTAAAGATGGGGAAGTGAATGGTAATGGTTTTAGATGATGTTTAGGCCTTGTTTGGTGAGTTTTAAAGGCCATTTGAAGTATTAATAAGTGTGGGAGTGAATGTGTAAGTTGAGAACTTAAGATCACATAAGTAAACTAAGTATAACGGGATGACGGGGTTAACTATGGGCGCATTTGACGTTAAACAAACATGTTACCCCAATGTTAATGAAAGTAATTGTAATGTTACCAGTTGTTCGAGAATTGTTCGAGGAACCTAGAAGGACACAATAGAGTGGACCTTGGTGACAGGTATGGTTTTCTTGCAACCTGTGTCCTACCGGATTACACCGGCTTGTATGCCAATGTGTTTTTCTGTATGTTTGCCACGTTATAAGATAAAAACATGTAATGAGTTTACAGTAATTCGTTTATGTGGCGAGTTTAGTTCGATACCGTTTAACCTCAAATATGTGTTAAACTTAACTAACCGCTCTAGGATCTATAAGAGATCGGTATTCGGATTTAACGACCCAAACCATGGGAACGTTCTAACCACGGCTATGCGTGAGTTGGTTGTGTGTTGTTTGTGCGTGTAGGTTTGTTTACCTCTCTTGTGTGTTTAACCGAATGTAATACTTTAAGGTGTGTGGATGTGATAGGTTCCATAATGGAGCTCTAACTATTTATTTATAAGTATATATATACTAATGGGAGGTGAGGAATCCGGTCGTTCCGGTCGCGCTTTGTTTGGGAGTGGGTATCCATCCTTGCTTTACCTTCCTCTCTGTTATGGTTGTTTTCCTCCTTGGGTTACGATCTCCCTCTAGCTTACTCCAAAGCTTACCTATTCTGACTTATGATCGGTCTATGGGGAACATGTGTTTGTGTGGTGTGTTCGGGTCACTATATCCAATCCATCTTTAAGTTAAGTTACTCGTCCGACTATCAGGACGGTAATGAGTGTGTATAACGAGCTTAACATGAGGGTGATATCATTCTCTAGGCTTACAAGTGAAGTAATTATGTGTGGGTCGGTTCCTAAAGAGAACCGTTCCCGTTATGTTGTGTGTTAATGTTGCACTGCAATTCTTATTGCGATGTTATGTGAATTGGACGTAAAAAGGGATATGAGTTGTTATGTGGAGTATGTGGATCATGGATATGAGTTCCAGTTTATTATAAGACGATTTGGAGTATAACCCGACTAGTGGGTAAGTGTCGTCTATTAAGGAAATAGCTCCATTAAAGGGGAAACCCTCTAGGGTTAAAAGAACACAATGAGTGATCTAACGACTATTGATATGTTGATTGATTTGTTGAACCCCATTGTTGTGGGTATGTAATGTGTTATGTGTTTATGGTTTACATGCATGATTTAATATAATCAATCACATGCTTACACGGCATTAGTTGTGCGTGGCCGGTAGCATGCGGGCCTGCGGGATTACCATACCAGCAAAGTGCTGAGCCCCTTGGGGGCCACCCTTTTTCCAATTATATTCAGGTACACGGAGCTGGAGGCGTCGAGAGTAAGACGGGGGTAGATGTTTCTGCAACGGGTAGTTAATGAATTACTTATGTATTGCAGGTGTAGTAAGACCGAAATTGTTGTCGGCATTAGTTTGTAAATACTCGGTACAGTTGGAATGTAAATGTATAATGAATGTTGGTAATGGAAAGAGATTGTAATGTGTAGATTCTCGGGAATCTGGTCCATCAGACCGATACAATGTATATGTATTAGCCTTGTTAGCCACGTGGGTGGTTAACGGCGTGTAACACCATTGAGAAAAGTAATGTGACGAGTTAAGTTTTCCGCTGCAGTTTGTTGTTAAGTGTGTTGTTGTTAGTTGGGGTGTTACACAATGAATTTGTTAGAGGGATTGTGTTACTGTTACAATGATCTGTTTTTTCGATTTTGTTCAGCGCCAAACGTTGTTGTATAAGTAGATAGGTGAGAATGTATTTTTGTATTTGGTTAAATTTTCCCTCTTTAAGTTTTTCTGTTTCTGTTTTGTTCAACTGCAAAAATTGTAATTACATGTGCGAATTCGGGTTAGTTCGGATAGAATTTGGGTTTGGGTTGCGGCAATTTTGGGTTCGGGTTAATCAGGTCGGGTTCGGGTTGGAATATGCAGAGCAGGTCGGTTTTGGGTTCATCAAATCTGACCCGTTTCGGGTTTGGGTCGGTTTCGGGTTGAGCATGTAATCAAGCAGGTCGGGTTCGGGTTGAGGTCAACCCGACCCAAAACCCGAAATTGACACCCCTACCTTTGACCAAACCTTGACCTGAATGTTGACCTTTGACCAAACCTTGACCCTAACTTTGACCAAACCTTAACCCTAACTTTGACCAAACCTTAACCCTAACTTTGACCAACCAGACTTTGACCCATACTTTGACCAACCAAACTTTGACCTTGATCGAGTGTTGACTTTGATCCAAGATTGACCGATCTAACTTTGACCCCTCCCGACCTTGACCCAACCCCAACTTCAATCCAAATCAAACTTCAATCCAATTCAAACTCAAATTGTAGATTCCCTCCAAACTCCAAAAATCCAAAAAAAATTCCTCATTATTTAGCTTTAATTCTAAAAAAAATCCGGAAAGTCTCTTTTCTCAAATTTTCGAACAATCATATTATTCAAACTTCATCAAGTTTTCAAAAGAAACCATTTTGTGGAATTTTAAAGGAAACGCTCTTCTCACATCACAGAAAACTCTTCTCAAACGCAGAAAGTTCTTCTCACATATACAGAAAGTTTTCTCCTAAAAATATTTCTCAAAATCAATGTTCCTTCCTCGAGAATTCCGAACAACTCCAAACATTTTCCAACTCAGTTTTCAAACTAAAATTAAGCCGTTTTCGGGGAACATGAAATGTCTAACACTTTCAAAACACTTTCCTCCTAGTTAGACATCACTTGTCTCCCTCCCTAAAATAAAAATCCGAGGCGGGGCACTGGGGTCATAATCTCCCTTGTCGCAGTCTGGATCTCTTTAGGCGGGGCATTAGGGTGACAAACCTCCCCTAATTGCAGCCTAGATTTCTACAAGGCGGGGCGCTAGGGAAGTAACGACCCTCCTAGTTGCAGCCGGGATTTTAGAATCGTCTAACTCCCTTCCACTCGTTTTCAATGTTTTGATTTTTAATGTTTCGAAACCCGGGAGTTAGAGACGTTATTAGGATTCGACCGAGAACATCTCATTCATGGCGTTTCTCTCTAAATCCTATTTTTCGACATAAATTCATTGCCCCATCTTTCAAGCCTCGGCACTTACCATTAATTAAGTGTCGTGTTCGAGGGGGTACATAGAGTAATCCCTCGGGATTATCCGCCCTTTTACAAAAAATGATTTTTCAGTTTTAAGAGCTTTAAGAGAGACAATTTTGACAATCAGTCCTCCAAACAATTCAGTCCACCATCATCTCACTCTAAATTCGAAACATCCCAAAACATCAACCCTTTCATAATCTAAAATCCGAAAAACCCGGGATCTCTACTCAAACTTCAATTACCTCACACACTCAAATCATTATCCAAACTCAAATCATTCCAGACTTGAAACATCTCCTGAATCCCGACCTCTCCTAAACTTTTATAGTCTCATAGGCCCGAGTGCCCCACAGACTCGAACATCTCAATCTCTCCTCCATTTTCAGATCCAAATGTCTCACAGACCCGAACGTCTCACAGACCTTGATATCTAATTGCTTCCCACTACGTGAACACCCCAAATGTCTCATAGACCCAAGCGTCTGACAGACTAATTTCTCACACCCAAAACTTCAAACCCTTCAAACCCTTCCTAAACCCCAAAACCTGAACTACGTAAGGTCTGATCTCAACGGGGAGTTGAGTACGTAGGCAGCCCACACAGGGTGCGACCCCATTCCAATCAAAAAACCATTTTCCCCTCTAAGGCGATACTCATACCTCTAAAAACTTCCAAATCTCTTCCGACTCACATTAAACCCTCATGCCTTTAGACTTCGGGTCTTCTTCATCCATTTAACCCTTAAACCTTTCCTCGATCTTTCGTTCTACATTCAACCAACTCTCAACATTTCAACCCTTTCTTCTTGGCGCTAGCTTGGTAGACAAGCTTGCCTCATCCACTTGTTTTCTCTCCTCCTGTCCTAATCCTATCTTTGGCTTTGAAATGAATCTCTCTAAAAGGTTTTGAAAGAAGGAAATCTCGACAATTGGAGACCGAGGTTTCCTCGGGCACCAATCTGAAGTCATGGTCATTGCCACTTCCAAGGGGTGTAACCCAGTACGAACCCACATAGAATCTCTGAAATGACCAGATAAGTCCTGTCCGTTGGCAACAATCTCAGAGTCAATTAACGGTTCTTAGAACCCGATCTTCCTTCCTAGTTATTATAGGTCAAACTAGGTGGCGACTCTAGTCAACTTCCGCCTTCAGGGCATAAGTCTGCGTGGAGCCCATCGGGAGCGGGTGTGGTGCATACTTGCACTCCCCTTTATGCTTTCTGGGAAAGACGGACACTTTAGTAGGTATTTGAGGGCTGCCAGAATATTGAATTTTCACCCTCCACAGAATGGCAAATTTCTAGGATCTAGGCTTCTCAGTCAGACCATATTTAGATAAATCCCCCTCATACCGAAAAATCACCCTCCACACTAGGCTAATCCATGAGATTTCAATATAACTCCGAGAGAGGAGTGTTGGGAATTTGAGTAGTCCGGTAGAAAAACACACCTTGAAAATTTGAGGAACTAGGTGTATAGTTCCGTTTGATTGTAAGCCCGGTGGTGAGTCTTGTGTATGACTCTGTCCGGAGGTCATGAGCAATGACTTAAAAGATACCTTTGAGAATTTGAGAATTTGATTTAAGAATTTAAAAGAACTTGATTTGAGAATTGAGAACTGAGATTGAGTTGAGAATTTGAGAATTGAGATTGTGGTTTAGATTTGAGTTGAGTGTGTAACGACCCCAAAACCACCCTGGTTGAGAGACCGTTACACGCCGCGCGCTTATTACCTAAGACACGCAAGGCTACACTATCGAAACCCCAAAATAGAACTAATGCTCATATATTACCAGATAAACGATTACAAAACGTCTTTACAATACACAGGCGGAAGCCAAACTGAATTACAAAGCATAATCTAAATACAACTGGGCACCAAGGCCAAACAAACTAAACACAAAACTCAAATGCCAAAACGAAAAGCAAGAGCTGAATCTCCAAGCACGAGCTAAAACCTGCAAATCAGACGGAGATAGGGGTGAGCAAAACTATTGCTCAGCAGGTGATAAACTTCATCAGCTGAGCACGCTCAAAACAGATGCTGAACATACATACATATACGTATACCAAAGCGCTTATCCAGAGCGAAATCAGAGAGAAAGCAGAAGCCTTTCAAATAGACAGAAGTCTAAAGCAGAAAGAGCTAAGCGATGGTCAAAACATACACTTAATAGCAGAAGGTAAACTGAAGCTGAAAGCTCGACGAAATCAAAAGCTTAGCAAAATCCAGAACTTAGCAGAAGACAGTAAGCACACAGCAGACCGTCTCAAATCAAATACAGATAGAGAGCAGACGAAGTAGAGCACTTTACAAATCAGAAATCCTCAACAGACAGGAAGCACACAACAGCCTATCTGAGTTTGTAAACAGACAGAGCAGGCGGAAGCAGTACAAAACAAACAGAGGCGTTCAAAGGACAGAAAGCACACAGCAGTCTGTCAAATACCAGAGCAGAGAAACAGACAGAAGCTGAACAGAACACAAACAGAAGTGGGACACTAGCAATCAGAGCATACAGACAGAACGAGCAACCAGCTCTTGAACAGAACGAGGAAACCTCACTCGTAAACAGAACAGGTGTAAACACCCGTGAACAGAACGAGGAACATCACCCGTGAACAGAAGGATCCTACATAGCGCGCTACGAGACAGCGAGACCAGCCATCCAAAGGTTCAGACACAGAGAAGACTAGGTCCCAAAACAGAAGCTTTCAGAACAGACCAAAGCTGTATACAGAACAGGACATAAGTCCTGTCAAATCATAACAGAAAGCAGAAGCTTAACGAAATCAGAGCGGAAGCTTACCAACGGAAAGCCTTAGCAAAACAGAAGTCGTAACCCGACTAGTAAATACGAAAGCAAACTGAAATCAGAGGTTGAATCATATTTTCAGAGCAAAACAGAGTTCAAAAGATTAACGGAGACCTTAAAACCAGAAAACACTTAAACCCAAGCTAAAACACCTGAAAACAGATAGTACTCGGAAAGAGGAATCCAACGCCGCAGACGGCACTCAAAACGGAGCTCGAACGAAGAAGTTATGGTGAAAACAGAGGGGTGTCCGAACTTGTGTCCGGACGTCGAAGTTCGGACGCAAGTCGAACTCAAATCCGCAGAAAATTTCAAGGTGTCCGAACATCCAAGTTCGGACGGATGTTCGGACGTCCTTCGGAAAATAACTCGAGGAAAGTCCGAACATGTGTCCGAGTTTCAAAGTTCGGACACATGTCGAAGAGAAAATCAGAGGCGCAAAACAAGGGTGTCCGAACTTCCAAGTTCGGACGGAAGTTCGGACACAGAGAAATTCTCAGAAAATCCAGACGCAACCGAGCGTGTCCGAACTTCCAAGTTCGGACGGAAGTTCGGACGCGCCGAAAAGTGCAGTTTACAGAGGCGATTCTCACACGAACAAAAGCACAAAACAATGCCAAATTAACATATGTTTGCAGCAACCAACTTTGGGGATTTAAGCCATTGAACGGCAGTAAAACAGACAGAATAAACACACACACGAAGTTAGTCAACGATTTAATTTACAGAACGAAACTCTTAAATCAGAAGCACTCAGAGTTTGCAAAACAGAAGGGAATCACAGAGGTAGATTCGCCATTGTCAAAATATACTTATATATCAACATACGCAAAACACAACGATTCCCACGGGGTTGTAACACATCAAAACGCAAATCCGGAACACACACAAAGTTACCACAAATCAGAAACCACGCAAACACATACGGAATACAACGAAACTAAAACCCCCGTGGGTGAACGCACACAACCGAATCCATCTACCACCTACCTCACATCCGAAGCAAAGCTATCTCTGCGGACTCTACGAACTGCCTTCTCGAATCTCCATTCGAACGACCATCCCTCGAATCAAACCATTCCCAAAATACAAAATCGAAATTAGAAAAGAGAGAAGGGAGACTCAACGAAGAAGAGAATCAGATCTACAACCCAAGCCTGACTGATGACTGACGGACGAACAGAATTCCACTGGCGGATCTCCATCGATTACAATTGAAAGAAATTGAAGAAGGGGATGAGCAAAGGGATGAGGGTTTTGAGAGCGATGAAACTGTCGAGAGAACCGTCAATGAGAGAGATGAAGGAGAGGGACTAATTAAACGTGAATTAGAATAAGAGAGAATAAGGAAATAAAATAGTTTTAAAAAGTCTCTCTCTTATGGAATTAATAAATAACAGCAAGGAAGAAGACAATTGTAACCCTCCTTCCTCAAGTTAACATAATGACATAAGGAGAATGTCATAGACAATCTAGCATAAGATTACAAAATAGTACAAACTCCCTTTGCGAATCAGAAAGAAAATAAAAAAAAATCTGGGGTATAACAGAGTGTGAGATTGAGAAGTTGAGTCGAGATTGAGAATAAGAGAACTTGATTAAGAGTAACCCAAGAGAGTGGGTAAGACAATGAAGAATTGAGTAAGGCATAGTGAGGTAGAAACCCTCGAGGCCTATGTGTAGGATAATATAAACTAACCCCTTGATGTGAGAGTTGGTGTTTGTATTCGATGTCGAATATTGATTGTGCTAATTTACATATATAATGTATTGTTGCCTTGCATGTTGATTGAATTTAAACGAATCGCGTGTTCTCGACTAAATTGTCGGCGTACCCCCATTAGCACCCGGGGTATGCGAATTTCATATGTAGCAATTTGCTGAGCCCCTAGGGGCACCATTTTTATTTTCCAGGTACTTTGAAGCTGATCACCGTCCGAGTGTGTCAGACGGGGTTGTTGTATAAGCATGGGTAGTTGGTTAGGAATGTTAACTACTAGGAAAAAGAAAATTACCTACAGACGATTCCGTAGGTAATCCGTAGGTAATCAGAATTACCGATTGGTTATCGGCAGACTTGGGTACTGTAGTTATTCGGTATAAAATAGAATTGAGGTTGTATTTGTATAATATGGAATTGAAGTTTGTATTTGGTTTGAGATTTGGTTAAGGAATGGAACGTATCGTTTGTATAGAATACTCGGTATAATAATCCATCAGACTGATAGTATGTTGTATTTGTAATTGGCCTTGTTGGTCATGTGGGTGACTAACGGCATTGTACACCCACCCCTGTGTATGTAATATCCACTGCGAAGGTAAGTAATTGTGAGATAATGACGGGATTAGTGGTAGGGGTGTTACAAAGTCAAATCTTATTTAGTTAATTTTAACCTTCAAAACCGGTTTGGGTTAAAGTCGCTAAGTAGCATTAAACACAAGTTCTCAACATAGCACTAGAACTAGCCAACTAATTAAAGGATTCAAATTCTTGGGTTTCTCTCTCTTCATGGTCTAAATCCCTAAATCGAGTATGTACAAAATTAAGAATTACCACAAATGTATAAAGATGATCAGTCTTAAAGCATTCAATAAATTCAAGAGAAAAAAACTAATTTAAGTGAAATAGGTATTATAAGCCAAGTTTAGGGATTTGGAGTAAAACCCACATCCTATAGTACAAGGGAGACTACTCAGACATTATAGAAATAAAGAGAAGAAAAATATAAGAAATAGCCATAGATTGTTGAGGAAGATTTTGTGGAGATGGGCTTCTTCTCCTTTGTCTTCTTCTTTCCCCTTTTGCTATCGCCCTACTCTCTCCTCCGTTCTCTCTTTCTTTTCTTATTTTCTTGTTTGAGTCCGTCTGTCCCTCTGTCCCTGTTCACTTCTTTCTTTTATTTCATTATTTTTCTCACAAAAAAAATAAGGGTTCCTCTGTATCTGGGTAAAAAGAACATTCGTATTTCTCATGTGTTTTATGCTGATGACCTTGTTCTGTTTGGTTCTGCTTCTCCTAGACAAATGAGAATTATGTGTGATGTTTTGAGTGAATTCTGCGTTGCTTCTGGTCAAGTTATCAGTTTTGAGAAGTCCTCTATTACAGTTTCTAAAAATGTGAGTGATGAGAGAGCTAGAATATTGGGCTTGGAAGCTGGGATGCCTACTTCTAGGAATTTTGGCAAGTATGTGGGTGTGTATCTCAAGCAAGGGAAGTCTAATAATATTGTGAACAACCTGAGTATAGCTAGAGTTAGAGAGAGGCTTGCTGGATGGAAATGTAATTCGCTATCTATGGCTGGGAGAATATGTCTGGTTAAAAGTGTTGTTTCTTCTATTTCTATTCATAGCATGCAATGCCAAATATTACCTGCTAGGGTGTGTGACAATATTGACCGTCTTTGTAGAGATTTTATATGGGGTCATAGCTCTGATAGTAGGAAACTTCATGACATTGGGTGGGACACCCTTTGTAAATCAAAGAAATCAGGTGGTCTTGGGCTGAGGAAAGCAAGGGAAATGAATAGAGCTTGCTTTGGTAAACTGGCTTGGAATTTGGTTTCAAACCCTAACAGTTTTAGCTTGATAACTCTGCTTAAAAAGTATCCTAATCCCAACATAAATAGAGGTTCTGCAAATTGGAACGGTATTAAAATCTGTTCTGATTTAATTGAAAGAGGTGCCAAGTGGGTTGTTAACAATGGTCATACGGTTAAGTTCTGGTCCGATTACTGGGCTTCTCAGCCTTGTTTGGCTTAGTGGGCTGATAAGGAAATTCCTGCAGAAGCTTTAGAGGAATCGGTTGCTGAATACTGGGATCCGAAGGTTGGCTGGAAATGGGAAAAAATCTTTCCCTATCTCCCAGTTGGGATCTGTAATACAATTAGGAAATATATGGTTTTCAAGGATGGTGATCCTGATTTCTTAACTTGGGAGCTTGACCCCAGTGGCAAATACAGTGTTAAAACTGCTTATAACTTGATTGCTAGAAATGATGTTTTTAATAGCTGTTTAGGGGATTCTTCCCTGTTTGCCAGAATTTGGAAACTAAAGGTTCAAGAAAGAGTCAGAGTATTTATGTGGAAGTTAAACCATGGTAAGTTTATGACTAATGAGAGACGTTCTGTTCTGGGGTTTACTTCAGATGACTCATGCTGTAACACCCCTACTCTAATCGGCTCCTAATCATCTTACTTAACATTGTAATCGCAGCGGTAATCTCAACAATTGAACTACTGGTGTCACCGTTGTCACTCGCCCATACGAGTAATAACGTGCTTACTGATACATTCTTAAATACGAAACAATTCCCCACAGTGACAACAAGAGGTAGATCTAACTTTCCCAAACCAATATAAATTACATTCATAGTGAGCATTCTAAGTATCCCAATCCTATACACGTTTCTAAGTTCGTATAAAAATGCAACAGTGCATATTTAAACAACTATAATTAAACTACCCAGCGCGTCCCTCTCTTTGCCGACACCGGAAGCTGCATACCTGCAAAATGTTTGTTTGTGGTATGGAATCAGCCCCTGCTGAGTATGTTACTACATGACTGTCATGCCCCCTCGGACCCTCAGTTAATTGGTCGAGAGCATGCAATTCATTTTCATGCAAGTAGTTTAATGTTAAAACTGTAAAGCAACAATATATATTGCAGTAAACTCAAATAACAAACAAGCCCCCGGCTTCACACATCGCATCGTAATAAACCACTGGAAGCATTACAATGCTTATATGAGTACATAGATTTTACTCCAACAAACACTTGATAGTTCATAATTGAGTACGGCGACTCACTCGACCAAATAATCCACCATAGCCTACACATGAGTACAGCGACTCGACTCAACCAGTTCACCACACACAATATGAGCACAATGGCTCGTTCAAACAAATCCACCAACATGCCACACATAATTACAAAGCATAACCACTGAGCAACAAGGCGAAACAACGAGAATTATAAACAAGTATAATTTCCCGTCTTTGGCGTACAAGCCCAGATAATGTTCGCCTAATGTACGAGCTAATATAGTCTTTCGTATTTGTTCAGTCATGCCTAAAGACAACGTCTCGTTAGAACAACGTGTCTCTAAGTTACCCATCTCTTATGGCGGGTCACCCACGGCAATAGCCACTCCAGCGGAAGAGTCTCCGACCTACGAACAATCTGTAGTTCATTGGAAATTTATCCAGATACTTATGGTTACCACACGGTATCCTAGTATCGTTAATGGATCACAGTTCACAGCAAGAGCCACATCCTCTTGATAAACTTATCTATACCATCGCATCGTTTTACCATTTTTTTTTACATAGCAGACAAAGGTCGTAGTCCAATCCTGAGTATGTCGACTCGGGATCTAGTGCTAGATACGAGAGCGGCGTTAAAGAGGCCAATACTCCGTATATAAGTCCCAGATATTTTATATATCTTATTATCCTAATGCTACAACGTTTTACTTATGTTCCTTATATTACACATATAAGATAGCATCATTGCCGCTAGTTCGTTTTATAATATGTTCATATATACGAACGGTACTGTTATCGTACAATAGTAATAATAATAAAGCAGCATTAATACACAACTCAAGCATATTAATTCACACAAGCAGACATTCAATCTTATCACAGATTTTCACACAATGTCTGAACTGAGGGAATCCCCAGAGACAATCAAGCCACATAAATAACATACCGTTCACCCTGAAAGTATTACGGTGGAGTATGATTCAGCTAGATCCGATGCTCCTCGTGTCGTCTCTAACAGTCTAACAATACATAATGCTACTGATTAGAATCCCGTATAACAACTTAATTCTACGGTACCCCATACCGTCGCTATTACCTCCCGGTTAATCCCCCGTTATTAACTGTCAACGTTTTGTCGGGTTTTCGGCTTAACTCGGGATTAAGAAAGACGTTATACTTCATGTGTGGTTACGTCGAGTATATTAATATACTTAACTGAAATACCCCAAACCTTGGTATGTTGTGTAAATGTTAAACTATGGTATTTAAAGGCTAAAAAGTGCCTTAGAAACATAAATGAAACATTTAAACCATGGTAAAACACAATAAAACACTAAGACACGGTTTGAGCAAAAACATGCTCTAAGCTTGGAGTGAACTTGGTTAGGACCCAAAGCCTACCAAGACTTGATAATATTTAATTATGACTTTATAAGGCTAATTAAGTCCTTAGGAAACTTTGGTAGACAATGAAACCAAACAAAACACAAGAAAATACCTTAAAGTCAATAAGAGCAAAAATATGCTCTAAGCTTGGGATAAATTTGTATAAGACCTAATGGTCATATCTATACCTTATAAATATGTTAATGAACATATTAAATCAATTACCAAAGAAAACCAAGCTTGAAAACAAGTTAAACAACAAAAATGCTTTAAGGAGTCTTAAAGCACGTTTTTGAAAATTGTCTTGTAAATGAGTTTTGAATGGCTAAATGTCCATCATTACTCTTTAATTAACATGTGTACTATATAGTATCACATTTGGGTGGCTATATCAATGGGAAATCAAAAATTTCACTTCTATGTGCCTTGTTTTGTGAATAGTGATTTTTATAAGCTAGTTTGTAACATATAATGTTATAAGTAATTAAATTGGCAAATAAAGTCTAAAATACCCCTTGCTACTATATGGGGCCGGTTTTCTCATAAGGGAATGAGTCATCCCTTTGTTAAATTGATAAGATAGAAATTGATAAAGTAAAACACTATTTACTTTACTTAAATATCTAAACTAACAAAAGCAAACTCATCTCCTCTTTCTCTTCTTTCCTTTCATTTCCCACGGTGGCCATCTTCTTCCTCCTCTCTCCATCGGTTTCCAACAGAACCATATCATTCTTCATCCTTCTTCACTTGTAACTTATGACTCCATGCTCCGAATTAAATTCCGAGACTACCGTTCTCTTAGTTGGAGCAAGCTCTACAACATTGTCTTTTCCAAATCATCAAAACCACCATTTCGGTGCCAAGGAGAACTTCCATGGAAGGAGCTTGAGCTAATATTTTTATGCCTTGTTGATCACCTTTGCTTCAAGGTAAGGAAAAACCAAAGAAACTCCATTTCTTTCATTTTTGGTGTTGACCGAAAATGCACCTTGTAATGGTGTCTTCTTCTCTTGTCTTGTTTTAGCTTCATTTAAATCTTCCAAGGGCTAGGAGGAGTCCTCTCTTGATACTCATTCAAGCTCTCCTTCCATTCAAAGGTAAAACAATTACCTTGATGTGTTAAAACAATATATGTAATTAGGGTTTACAATGAGATGGAGCTTAAAGCTTGAAAACTCATTATGATGTTTGTATATTGTTAAGTAGTTGACAAGGAGTGAAATGCCTTACCGGTTTTAAGAGGAAACAAGAAAGAAGTTTGAGTGGAAAAAGGTAATATGCTATCTCAATGTGGTTTAATGCCTTAGGAGAAATGAGCTATAATGCTTGCTAAAACTACCTAAAGAGAAAATGGAATGACTTAGTAAGGTGTTCTCAAGGAGATTAGTAAAGGAACATATATCTTGGTGTGTGTAATTGCAGGTCAAAGGCTTATGTATTGTGGAAATTCAGTGTTAAGGATTATGCAATTTAAGGGCCTAAGAGCCATGTTATTTAAGGGCCTAAGTGCCAAGCAAGTTTAATTATGCACTATATTGTGATGAGTGTAAATTTGGTGAATTTTGTGAGTGATAGTGTTCTTGATGGAATTAGGTGTTCTTGAGTGTTTAATGGTGAAAACTATGAGTTTTGGAATGATGATGTGCTAAGAGAACCCATGGCGAAATTTGTAAAATGTATAAGGAATTCTAATGCTTAAATGAACTGGGTGAACTAGGAATTGTTAGGAATGGATACAGCTTCATTAAGGAAGAACACATGCATTAAGGTGTTCTAAGGTGCTATAAGGATTTAGGCATTGTCTTGGAAGTTCTAGGAATTCAATATGTGTTTTTGAGAATGTATTAAAGTCTTGGAGAAGTTTGTTTAAGGTTTAGGTTATGTGATGTGCAAGGTGGGAATAATGTATAGATAAGGTTTGAGAAGGAACTTTAAGGAGTTGTGAAAAGAAGATTTGGTTAGTAAGAGAAGACGCTTGGGAGATGATGTTATGATGGTGAGGAAACATTTTGGTATAGAGGTTATTATGGATGAAACACCACTTAAGAAACTAGGAGAAAACATTGTAAGTGTTAGAAATTTTGTGAAGATATAAGCAAAGGTTTAAGGAATTAGAAAAAGAGTTTTGTGAGTGTTTAAGGATATCTTAAGGTGTATTTGAAGTGCTCAAATGAGGTTAGGATGTACTAGTCATATGGGGTGAAGTTTGGAGTTGAGTGTAAAAAGGAAAACAAAGATTTGGGGCAGACCGGACTTGCGACCGGACTTGCAAGTTCGGTCGGGCCCAGTTTACCCTACGAGAATTGGCTTCTGGAATGGACCGACCTTGGGACCGGACTTGCAAGGTCGGTCGGGCTTGTAATTTGTGTTACGGATTTGAGTTACTGGAATCGACCGGACATAGACCGGACCTGGCAAGTCCGGTCGGGCTAAATTCCAAAGGGAAGAAACTCTGGAAAAGACCGAACATGCGACCGGACTTACAAGGTCGGTCGGAGTAGAAAATTTTGGCGGAAATATGTTCTGGAATCGACCGGACATGGACAAGTCCGGTCGGTAAGTCCGGTCGGACCAAAAACATGGGTTAAGGTTATGAAATGATATGTAATGATGGGGATTGATTAGTAATGATGTTATAAAGTTGTTAAGGACATGTTAGGTGAGTTTTAATGACAATTAAGTGGGTAAAAAGTTTGTATTGAAATGTAAAAAGTTAAACAAGTTAAAGAGTGAAGTTATGTAACTAAGTTAACGGGAAAAAGTTATAAGCATTAGACATTAAATAATCATGCTACCCCGATGTTAATAAAAGTACATGTAATGTTATCAGTTGTTCGAGAATTGCTCGAGGAACATAAGTGGACGTGGTAAAGTGGACTCCGGTGACAGGTATGGTTCTCTTGCAACCTGTGTCCTACCGGATTACACCGGCTTGTATGCCAATATGTTTTACTGAGTGTTTGCCACCTTGTAAGATTAAAACATGTAATGAGTTTATAGTAATTCATTTATGTGGCGAATTTGGCCTCCGATACCATTTAACCTCAAATATGTGTTAAACCTTAGCTAACAAAATCTAGGAACACATGAGTGATCGGTATTCGGAGTTGACGGCCCAAACCTTGGGAACGTGCTAACCACGGCTATGTGTGAGTTAGTTGGACATTGTTGTTGTGTGCAAGTGTGTGAACCTCCCTTGTGTGCTTAACCCGGTTATGATACCGTATGGTGTGTGGATGTGGTAGGCTCATAATGGATCTCTAACTACTTATTTATAAGGTATGTGTACTAAGTGGGGGGTGAGGAGTCCGGTTGTTCCGGCCACGCGTGTGATGGACGGGAGTCGATGTCATATCCGGTTCGGCTCTCTGGGTGTATGTATAGGTTGTATTCCAATTTGGTTTCTACTTCCCTTTAGCTTATCCAAAGCTAATTACTGACTCACGTCGGGCCACAGGGGCATACGTATGTTATTTCGGTGTGCTTGGGATTACTATATCCGACACACTTGGGTTTAAGTTAACCGTTCGATATAACTGGACGGAACGAGGTTGGTAACGAGCTTAGCATGAGATTGACAATAATCTCTAGGCTCACTATATATATACTAACTATGGTGGAAGGTTCCTTGTGTGAACCGATCTTTGGTGTTTTTGTGTTGATATTGTGCTAGGAAATTTCCCTTGCTATGCTATGATATGTATACGTTAGGTGCTTAAAATGAATACGATGTTATCAGGTGTGCGCCGAAACAAGAAAGGTTTGGTTATGTTTGTTATGTGAGGAATGAGATATGTTGTAGGATATGGAGTGTGGATCATGGAAATGAATCCCAGTTATGACAAGAGGCGTTTAAGGATAACCCGATTAATGAGAGTACGTGTCGTTCATTAAGGAAGTAGCTCCGTTTTAGAGGAGAGCCACTCTAGGGTTTAAAGGAATCATTGGATGATTTGTTAAGTGTGGATGTGTTGGTTATAGGTTGAGCCCATTGAGGCGAAATGTTATGTGTTGTATGTTTATGGCTTGTATGCGTGATTTAAATAATCAACCGCATGCTAAGACGACAATTAGTTGTGCGTGGCCCGGTAGCATGTGGGCTGCGGGATTACCATACCAGCAAAGGTGCTGAGCCCCTTGGGGGCCACCCTTTCTCTCCTTTTCTATTTCAGGTACAAGGAGCTGGAAGCCGTTCGAGAGTAGGACGGGGTAGATGTTTATACATGGGTAGCCATTTAAATGGCGTAAGCATTGTAGGCGTAGTAAGACCGAAATTGTTATCGGCATTAGTTTGTAAATACATGGTACGGTTGGAATGTATAAGGTATATGGGTTGTTGTTAAGGGAAGCAAATGTAACGTGTAGTTGCTCGGGAGTTTAGCCTTCAGACCGATACAATGTACATGTATTAGCCTTGTTAGCCACGTGGGTGGCTTAACGGCGTGTGTAAACCACGCATACGTAATGTGATGAGTTGGAGATTTCCGCTTGCAGTTTGATGTTAAGTGTACGGTGGTGGTTGGGGTGTTACAAAAAAGTGGTATCAGAGTGATACTTCGCTCTGATGACTGAATTACCGAGCTTAGGAAGTACCGAGTTAGGATTTTAGTACTTTGGGTTAAGGGTTGAGTGATAGCGTGAGAGATACGCTAGTAAGGAAAACTACCAGTGAATACTGGAAACCTACTATATCCTTCCCGCCCTCCACAATCCCTGTATATAACTTGGGGAAACAACGCCAGAGAGATGGAAGTCCACTCTTACTCGGGAATACCCTATCTGGCTGTTATTAAATACCTTCAGGGTACGGGAGAACCTGTCATACGGTGGATCCCGAAAACTGGGAATCCCGGAGACGGTTTCCATCTAAACAGTGTTAAACCGCATTTCATAGCGAGGAATGAAGCATTTGGTGTATAAGAGAATAGAATTTCCGGCAACCTGGGTCGACATGCCGAGCAGTCGAGAATAACCAGCTTGCAACGCACTAATCGTGTGCAACAGGCAAGAAGTGGATTGATGAAACCCGAGACAAGTGTCTACGGAACCACAATTATTAAGGGATACACCAACGGTATATCAACCGACAAAGGAACTACAACGTAGTGCCCAAATAAGAGACAAGCCTCAGTAACCACGATAAATGCGTGGAATGGGCTACGAAGAGGATACAATACAAAAGAAAAGGGGTCTCCAGAATAGGAAACACCCTAGTTAATGAAATATCATGTGAAGACAGTGAGAAGTCACCTAGGAGAGTTATTATCAAGACAGTAAGATCAGTGAGGGCCAACAAGGCCACTGATGACAGTGCGGTAAAGACAATACCCCAACCGGTATGTGTTAAACCGATAGCCAGCTAGCATGGCGCACTTGCCATAGCAAGTGCTGCTATAACAGGGTTGTTCGGGAAGGAAATTATAACCACTACGAAGTACTTGGTAAAGTACCATGAAGTTAAGTGAGATCATATAACCATGGAAGGGCTTAACAGTCTAACCTCTGTAATTGGAAGTACACCAGTCAGCAGGAAGCTAGACTTGGTTAAGGTAAGAAGATGTTGTGAAACCATGAAAATTTTCTTTCAAACCCAGATTTATTTCAAACTCTTTTCTTTCAAAACCAGATTTTCTTTCAAACCACACTTCTTCTAACCTTCTTTTAAACCAAAGCAGTAAAAACCAAGGGCAGTTGATAAAGATACAACAGTGGATAACCTTCCCTTGATTAAGTTCGGGAAGCATGGAATGAATATTGTCACAAGACAATATAAGGGAGTTGACAACAGAAGAATTCATCTAGGCGTGTGACGGGCACTACGAGTGTACCAACTGTGTTGTGGACGACCGCACTCCGATAGGAGCATGTGGGCTGACAGACCTACTTATAGGTTAGTTGGGTAAGTAGCAATGTATCAGTATGATACCCCATATATGTATACGAGTAGAGTCCAGAACACGGGAAGTAGTCGACTCCATACTACGGTCAGCAGAAAAGTCAAGTAAGAGCTAAGGATTACCACGAATGGTTGAAGTAAAGGAACCCAGCTAAGTTAAAAAGGACTAAAGGAACTAGTGAGTTTATTTCAAGGAAATGTATAGAGTCAAGAGGTGCGAAGTGCACTAACTGGTACGTAAAGACATCGGATATGTTTTAAGAATCTTCAGGGATAAAACATGATAGCTGAAACGAATACCCAACTAAGAACGTAAGAAGACGTAGTTACTGAATGTACCCATGAGTGCAAGCCGAATGTAATGGCATATGTTAGTAACACCCAGGAGCAATCCTTGAGGGGTGTTTGGATTAAACATTTTAGATGGAGCAATATAACAGAAACACAAGATTTGGAACAATTAATCGGATTACACACTGAAGGTAAACCCACTTAACAGTAGGACCCTAAGTTGTCAAAGAGACAACTTGGAAGGAATCGTGACAGTAAGGCTTATAAGCCACAACAACTTGTGTTATGTAAATTTGATCAGTTGCAGAAGTATATGCTCTACAAGTAAATAGAGCGGAGAACGAACCACTGCATTAAGAGTGGGGATACCTCTGGATATTGTGAGACCGCAGGAGCGGTAGCTATATGAACCAATTCAAGGAATATGTTAAGGGTTGACCATGTTGTTATTACCCCAGAACGATTTGAATAAGAATAATACGAAAGGAAATGTTGTACCAGTTGTGTAGACAGGAAGAGTGATAAGTTGGATAGCAACCACCATAGGTGGTGATGCTAAATGAGTAGCGAACAACGCTCAAGGAACATAAAGGCTCGAGAAAAAGTGTATTCAAATAAACCAGCCAGATAAGTGGCCAAACCCAGCGTAATAGCGGAAGCTAATATAAGAACGGATGCAGTGTAAGTTGATGTTGTATAATGAAAGAGGATACGACGTGCAATAAGCGACCGTCGTATAAGTGTTGTTAAGTGATAGTATGACAAATAAGCGGAATTATGAGTTAAACCCAGCAGAGATACAATGGTAGGTGTTGGCAAATGAACTAGGCAGTAAGCCAGTAGCCATTATTATGTGATAAGGACTCCAGTAAAACACAGTGTAAATTCCTATGGCAATCGCATAAGAGATTTACTGTCAAGAGTTTACGCCTCTGCACTCTGTATGACTGAGTGTTTTGGTATTGCACTTGCATTGCAGTAACGATCAAGTGGGATAGCTAGGATGGGAAATGTAATTTGGTGGAGGAATAATGTTATAATGCCGATGCATAGGAAATGCAAGGCCGCAGGAATGAAGATACTTGTACAAAACCAAATGTGGAGGATGATTAAACATAAGTGATAACAGTACACTAAATACCAAATGTCGGTATGAATATACCCCAGGTGTGAGAAATAACGAGAGAGCACTACACATTAGGTAGTAGCTCAATCTCAACCGACAGTAAGTCGGTAGAAGCAAGTCAATCATTGTGAAATACATAAGTTTACACAGTAAGCTATGAGAAGTGGATGGAAATTGTGAAACTCACCGAATTCGCTCACGGTAAGAGATACCATGCGTCGGTTGAGAAACCATTTACCAAGATAGGGTAATACATTGGAGATGTACAATACAGCAACAGTAACGAATGGGGCAAACTAGCCTATAATTATCAGAGGCGCGCAGAGGCCAGTGAGCCCATGCGTCAGATACCGGATATACATTGTGAATATGAATGGATGGCTAGTCATCAATGCCTAGAAGCCTCACAGGCCAGGACCGAAACCGGTTATGAGTTAGATAAACTCCTAGGAAAATTCTTAGTTTAAGGACTAAACCGCCGATATGGTTAAGATCCTCTAACCAGAACGCATTGTATAGCAGACCGCGTGGAAGTTAAAATACTTCACGACGGCAGAACATTTTAAGCCAATGTTCAGTGGTTGATTACGTGGGCGTAATCCCTTTTAAGGGGGGTAGAGCGTAAAGCCTCTTAGTGTGTTTTACCGTACAAGTGTACGTGAACTATGTTGTGCATAGCACAAAAATGATTTGCTATGATGGTTGGCGCGTGTGTTATAAAACATACGCATTCATTCGTGGTTAAATTGTGGTAATTGCGCACAGAAGATGCGAATACCATTGTAGGAAGTGTGTTTATTTTGTTAACAGTGGTGTGTGAGAGTACAGTGGAAGGGAGTAAAGAAACTCCCGGGGAACTAAAACCCCGACGGTGCATAAATGTAAACCATGTATTGTATTTTGATAAAAAATATGTATATATATACAGTGTTGTGATTTATGAAGGGGTATGAGACCGACATAGAACCTAGTGAGAATTAAATTCCCTAGGTAACTTGAATTAAGTTGGATTTGGGTGATGATTGATAGACGGAGTTCTATCCCTTGGAGATGTAATGATTATGACTAGAAGGATTTAAAGATAGGAAATGGGATATGCTTGAATTAGTTGTTGGTTGAAAATGAAGTGGGAGGTGAAACTTGATTATCATGAGGTCAAGGGAAGCCGAACACAAATTGGGGTGGAAAGATAGTTCAACACTGATGCTGATCACATCAGGGTTGGATGACTCTTGAAGCTCCCTGTAAGTGGTCACAAATAACCATGTTAAGAAGATACAAAGAGCATAAATTGGACTTGGAGTTGTGTTGCGTTTTCAAAAAGGATTTTCGACTGATATTTCCAAAACGGTCGATTCATATTTTGAATAAAGGATCCTCTTATATACTTAACCTAGTAAGGAATAATTTTTGTAGTACTTGCTCACGAGCTGAGGACGTATGAGCCTTTGTCTTCGGACCGGTGACATGGGAAGTATATTTTAAAGATGTATGCAATTGTTTTGACCTCCAAAGGAACGGGGACCAGAAGGTGTCCATCGCGACCGGGTTCTGCGGGATCACAGTGTATATGTACTCAACATGGGACTGGAGCCCATGGAGAGATGGAAAAGGTATTTCTGTTTGTTATACATGCTAAGACATGTTGTGTGGTGTGAGTAAGAAATATTATCTGAGACCTTGAGTCCTAATGTGGTAGTTTCGAAAGTGTATTTTATTTAGACCTATGAGTCTAACTGTTGTATTGTTACCCAGACCTGAGAGTCTGAGGGTTGTTATGTAAGTGTAATGTTATTAAGGTACCCGGACCGTGAGTCCGAGGTTATCATGTAAGTATGTTACGATATGGTTATGTATAATGTGGATATGTTGCCCGGATCGTTAAGTCCGAGGTTGGATGTAAAGGGTGGTTGGTAATGGAAGTTTTATGGCTATAAGTAATTCCCGTATTCTAATCCAATGATGCGAGGAAATGTGAACTTCGAGGACGAAGTTCTTTTAAGGGGGGTAGATTGAAATACCCCAAACCTTGGTATGTGTGTGTAAATGTTAAACTATGGTATTAAAGGCTAAAAGTGCCTTAGGAAACATCAATGTACATTTAAACCATAGTAAAACACAATAAAACACTAAGACACGGTTTGAGCAAAAACATGCTCTAAGCTTGGAGTGAACTTGGTTAGGACCCAAAGAGCCTACCAAGACTGATAATATTAATTATGATTTATAAGGCTAATTAAGTCCTTAGGAAACTTGGTAGACATGAAACCAAAAAAACACAAGAAATACCTTAAAGTCAATAGAGCAAAAATGTGCTCTAAGCTTGGGATAAATTTGTATAAGACCTAATGGTCATCTATACCTTATAAATATGTTAATGAACATATTAAATCAATTACCAAAGAAAACCAAGCTTGAAAACAAGTTAAAACACAAAAAGTGCTTTAAGGAGTCTTAAAGCACGTTTTTGAAAAATTGTCTTGTAAATGAGTTTTGATGGCTAAATGTCCATCATTACTCTTTAATTAACATGTGTACTATATAGTATCACATTAGGGTGGCTAATCAATGGGAAATCAAAAATTTCACTTCTATGTGCCTTGTTTTGTGAATAGTGATTTTTATAAGCTAGTTTGTAACATATAATGTTATAAGTAATTAAATTGGCAAATAAAGTCTAAAATACCCTTGCTACTATTTGGGGCCGGTTTTCTCATAAGGGAATGAGTCATCCCTTTGTTAAATTGATAGATAGAAATTGATAAAGTAAAACACTATTTACTTTACTTAAATATCTAAACTAACAAAAGCAAACTCATCTCCTCTTTCTCTTCTTTCCTTTCATTTCCCACGGTGGCCATCTTCTTCCTCCTCTCTCCATCGGTTTCCAACAGAACCATATCATTCTTCATCCTTCTTCACTTGTAACTTATGACTCCATGCTCCGAATTAAATTCCGAGACTACCGTTCTCTTAGTTGGAGCAAGCTCTACAACATTGTCTTTTCAAATCATCAAAACCACCATTTCGGTGCCAAGGAGAACTTCCATGGAAGGAGCTTGAGCTAATATTTTATGCCTTGTTGATCACCTTTGCTTCAAGGTAAGGAAAAACCAAAGAAAACTCCATTTCCTTCATTTTTGGTGTTGACCGAAAATGCACCTTGTAATGGTGTCTTCTCTTGTCTTGTTTTAGCTTCATTTAAATCTTCCAAGGGCTAGGAGGAGTCCTCTCTTGATACTCATTCAAGCTCTCCTTCCATTCAAAGGTAAAACAATTACCTTGATGTGTTAAAACAATATATGTAATTAGGGTTTACAATGAGATGGAGCTTAAAGCTTGAAAACTCATTATGATGTTTGTATATTGTTAAGTAGTTGACAAGGAGTGAAATTCCTTACCGGTTTTAAGAGGAAACAAGAAAGAAGTTTGAGTGGAAAAGAGGTAAATATGCTATCTCAATGTGGTTTAATGCCTTAGGAGAAATGAGCTTATAATGCTTGCTAAAACTACCTAAAGAGAAAATGGTGAATGACTTAGTAAGGTGTTCTCAAGGAGATTAGTAAAGGAACATATATCTTGGTGTGTGTAATTGCAGGTCAAAGGCTTATGTATTGTGGAAATTCAGTGTTTAAGGATTATGCAATTTAAGGGTCTAAGAGCCATGTTATTTAAGGGCCTAAGTGCCAGGCAAGTTTAATTATGCACTATATTGTGATGTAGTGTAAATTTGGTGAAGTTTTGTGAGTGATAGTGTTCTTGATGGAATTAGGTGTTCTTGAGTGTTTAATGGTGAAAACTATGAGTTTTGGAATGATGATGTGCTAAGAGAACCCATGGCGAAATTTGTAAAATGTATAAGGAATTCTAAGTGCTTAAATGAACTTGGGTGAACTAGGAATTGTTAGGAATGGATACATGCTTCATTAAGGAAGAACACATGCATTAAGGTGTTCTAAGGTGCTATAAGGATTTAGGCATTGTCTTGGAAGTTCTAGGAATTCAATATGTGTTTTTGAGAATGTATTAAAGTCTTGGAGAAGTTTGTTTAAGGTTTAGGTTATGTGATGTGCAAGGTGGGAATAATGTATAGATAAGGTTTTGAGAAAGGAACTTTAAGGAGTTGTGAAAAAGAAGATTTGGTTAGTAAGAGAAGACGCTTGGGAGATGATGTTATGATGGTGAGGAAACATTTTGGTATAGAGGTTATTATGGATGAAACACCACTTAAGAAACTAGGAGAAAACATTGTAAGTGTTAGAAATTTTGTGAAGATATAAGCAAAGGTTTAAGGAATTAGAAAAAGAGTTTTGTGAGTGTTTAAGGATATCTTAAGGTGTATTTGAAGTGCTCAAATGAGGTTAGGATGTACTAGGTCATATGGGGTGAAGTTTGGAGTTGAGTGTAAAAAGGAAAACAAAGATTTGGGGCAGACCGGACTTGCGACCGGACTTGCAAGTTCGGTCGGCCCAGTTTACCCTGCGAGAATTGGCTTCTGGAATGGACCGACCTTGGGACCGGACTTGCAAGATCGGTCGGGCTTGTAATTTGTGTACGGATTGAGTTACTGGAATCGACCGGACATAGGACCGGACTTGGCAAGTCCGGTCGGGATAAATTTCCAAAGGGAAGAAACTCTCGGGAAAAGACCGAACATGCGACCGGACTTACAAGGTCGGTCGGAGTAGAAAATTTTGGCGGAAATATGTTCTGGAATCGACCGGACATGGACAAGTCCGGTCGGTAAGTCCGGTCGGACCAAAAACATGGGTTAAGGTTATGAAATGATATGTAATGATGGGGATTGATTAGTAATGATGTTATAAAGTTGTTAAGGACATGTTAGGTGAGTTTTAATGACAATTAAGTGGGTAAAAAGTTGTATTGAAATGTAAAAGTAAAACAAGTTAAAGAGTGAAGTTATGTAACTAAGTTAACGGGAAAAAGTTATAAGCATTAGACATTAAATAATCATGCTACCCCGATGTTAATAAAAGTACATGTAATGTTATCAGTTGTTCGAGAATTGCTCGAGGAACATAAGTGGACGTGGTAAAGTGGACTCCGGTGACAGGTATGGTTCTCTTGCAACCTGTGTCCTACCGGATTACACCGGCTTGTATGCCAATATGTTTTACTGAGTGTTTGCCACCTTGTAAGATTAAAACATGTAATGAGTTTATAGTAATTCATTTATGTGGCGAATTTGGCCTCCGATACCATTTAACCTCAAATATGTGTTAAACCTTAGCTAACAAAATCTAGGAACACATGAGTGATCGGTATTCGGAGTTGACGGCCCAAACCTTGGGAACGTGCTAACCACGGCTATGTGTGAGTTAGTTGGACATTGTGTTGTGTGCAAGTGTGTGAACCTCCCTTTGTGCTTAACCCGGTTATGATACCGTATGGTGTGTGGATGTGGTAGGCTCCATAATGGATCTCTAACTACTTATTTATAAGTGTATGTGTACTAATGGGGGGTGAGGAGTCCGGTTGTTCCGGCCACGCGTGTGGATGGAGTCGATGTCATATCCGGTTCGGCTCTCTTGGTGTATGTATAGGTTTATTCCAATTTGGTTTCTACCTTCCCTTAGCTTATCCAAAGCTAATTACTGACTCACGTCGGGCCACAGGGGCATACGTATGTTATTTCGGTGTGTTGGGATTACTATATCCGACACCTTGGGTTTAAGTTAACCGTTCGATATAACTGGACGGTAACGAGGTTGGTAACGAGCTTAGCATGAGATTGACAATAATCTCTAGGCTCACTATATATATACTAACTATGGTGGAAGGTTCCTTGTGTGAACCGATCTTATGGTGTTTGTGTTGATATTGTGCTAGGAAATTTCCCTTGCTATGCTATGATATGTATACGTTAGGTGCTTAAAATGAATACGATGTTATCAGGTGTGCGCCGAAACAAGAAGGTTTGGTTATGTTGTTATGTGAGGAATGAGATATGTTGTAGGATATGGAGTGTGTGGATCATGGAAATGAATCCCAGTTATGACAAGAGGCGTTTAAGGATAACCCGATTAATGAGTACGTGTCGTTCATTAAGGAAGTAGCTCCGTTTTAGAGGAGAGCCACTCTAGGGTTAAAGGAATCATTGGATGATTTGTTAAGTGTGGATGTGTTGGTAATAGGTTGAGCCCATTGAGGCGAAATGTTATGTGTTGTATGTTTATGGCTTGTATGCGTGATTTAAATATAATCAACCGCATGCTAAGACGACAATTAGTTGTGCGTGGCCCGGTAGCATGTGGGCTGTGGGATTACCATACCAGCAAAGGTGCTGAGCCCCTTGGGGGCCACCCTTTCTCTCCTTTTCTATTTCAGGTACAAGGAGCTGGAAGCCGTTCGAGAGTAGGACGGGGTAGATGTTTATACATGGGTAGCCATTTAAATGGCGTAAGCATTGTAGGCGTAGTAAGACCGAAATTGTTATCGGCATTAGTTTGTAAATACTTGGTACGGTTGGAATGTATAAGGTATATGGGTTGTTGTTAAGGGAAGCAAATGTAACGTGTAGTTGCTCGGGAGTTTAGCCCTTCAGACCGATACAATGTACATGTATTAGCCTTGTTAGCCACGTGGGTGGCTAACGGCGTGTAACACCACTGAATTAAGTAATGTGATGAGTTGAGATTTCCGCTGCAGTTTGATGTTAAGTGTACGGTGGTGGTTGGGGTGTTACAAAAAAGTGGTATCAGAGCGATACTTCGCTCTGATGACTGAATTACCGAGCTTAGGAAGTACCGAGTTAGGATTTTAGTACTTTGGGTTAAGGGTTGAGTGATAGCGTGAGAGATACGCTAGTAAGGAACTACCAGTGAATACTGGAAACCTACTATATCCTTCCCGCCCTCCACAATCCCTGTATATAACTTGGGGAAACAACGCCAGAGAGATGGAAGTCCACTCTTACTCGGGAATACCCGATCTGGCTGTTATTAAATACCTTCAGGGTACGGGAGAACCTGTCATACGGTGGATCCCGAAAACTGGGAATCCCGGAGACGGTTTCCATCTAAACAGTGTTAACCGCATTTCATAGCGAGGAATGAAGCATTTGGTGTATAAGAGAATAGAATTTCCGGCAACCTGGGTCGACATGCCGAGCAGTCGAGAATAACCAGCTTGCAACGCACTAATCGTGCAACAGGCAAGAAGTGGATTGATGAAACCCGAGACAAGTGTCTACGGAACCACAATTATTAAGGGATACACCAACGGTATATCAACCGACAAAGGAACTACAACGTAGTGCCCAAATAAGAGACAAGCCTCAGTAACCACGATAAATGCGTGGAATGGGCTACGAAGAGGATACAATACAAAAGAAAAGGGGTCTCCAGAATAGGAAACACCCTAGTTAATGAATATCATGTGAAGACAGTGAGAAGTCACCTAGGAGAGTTATTATCAAGACAGTAAGATCAGTGAGGGCCAACAAGGCCACTGATGACAGTGCGGGTAAAGACAATACCCCAACCGGTATGTGTTAAACCGATAGCCAGCTAGCATGGCGCACTTGCCATAGCAAGTGCTGCTATAACAGGGTTGTTCGGGAAATTTATAACCACTACGAAGTACTTGGTAAAGTACCATGAAGTTAAGTGAGATCATTATAACCATGGAAGGGCTTAACAGTCTAACCTCTGTAATTGGAAGTACACCAGTCAGCAGGAAGCTAGACTTGGTTAAGGTAAGAAGATGTTGTGAAACCATGAAAATTTTCTTTCAAACCCAGATTTATTTCAAACTCTTTTCTTTCAAAACCAGATTTTCTTTCAAACCAACACTTCTTTCTAACCTTCTTTTAAACCAAAGCAGTAAAAACCAAGGGCAGTTGATAAAGATACAACAGTGGATAAACCTTCCCTTGATTAAGTTCGGGAAGCATGGAATGAATATTGTCACAAGACAATATAAGGGAGTTGACAACAGAATACTTCATCTAGGCGTGTGACGGGCACTACGAGTGTACCAACTGTGTTGTGGGACGACCGCACTCCGATAGGAGCATGTGGGCCTGACAGACCTACTTATAGGTTAGTTGGGTAAGTAGCAATGTATCAGTATGATACCCCATATATGTATACGAGTAGAGTCCAGAACACGGGAAGTAGTCAACTCCATACTACGGTCAGCAGAAACGTCAAGTAAGAGCTAAGGATTACCACGAATGGTTGAAGTAAAGGAACCCAGCTAAGTTAAAAAGGACTAAAGGAACTAGTGAGTTTATTTCAAGGAAATGTATAGAGTCAAGAGGTGCGAAGTGCACTAACTGGTACGTAAAGACATCGGATATGTTTTAAGAATCTTCAGGGATAAAATATGATAGCTGAAACGAATACCCAACTAAGAACGTAAGAAGACGTAGTTACTGAATGTACCCATGAGTGCAAGCCGAATGTAATGGCATATGTTAGTAACACCCAGGAGCAATCCTTGAGGGGTGTTTGGATTAAACATTTTTAGATGGAGCAATATAACAGAAACACAAGATTTGGAACAATTACTCGGATTACACACTGAAGGTAAACCCACTTAACAGTAGGACCCTAAGTTGTCAAAGAGACAACTTGGAAGGAATCGTGACAGTAAGGCTTATAAGCCACAACAACTTGTGTTATGTAAATTTGATCAGTTGCAGAAGTATATGCTCTACAAGTAAATAGAGCGGAGAACGAACCACTGCATTAAGAGTGGGGATACCTCTGGATATTGTGAGACCGCAGGAGCGGTAGCTATATGAACCAAATTCAAGGAATATGTTAAGGGTTGACCATGTTGTTATTACCCCAGAACGATTTGAATAAGAATAATACGAAAGGAAATGTTGTACCAGTTGTGTAGACAGGAAGAGTGATAAGTTGGATAGCAACCACCATAGGTGGTGATGCTAAATGAGTAGCGAACAACGCTCAAGGAACATAAAGGCTCGAGAAAAAGTGTATTCAAATAAACCAGCCAGATAAGTGGCCAAACCCAGCGTAATAGCGGAAGCTAATATAAGAACGGATGCAGTGTAAGTTGATGTTGTATAATGAAAGAGGATACGACGTGCAATAAGCGACCGTCGTATAAGTGTTGTTAAGTGATAGTATGACAAATAAGCGGAATTATGAGTTAAACCCAGCAGAGATACAATGGTAGGTGTTGGCAAATGAACTAGGCAGTAAGCCAGTAGCCATTATTATGTGATAAGGACTCCAGTAAAACACAGTGTAAATTCCTATCGCAATCGCATGAGAGATTTACTGTCAAGAGTTTATGCCTCTGCACTCTGTATGACTGAGTGTTTTGGTATTGCACTTGCGCAGTAATGATCAAGTGGGATAGCTAGGAATCAGAAGCATGGTAATTGTGGAGGAATAATGTTATAATGGCCGATGCATAGGTAATGCAAGGCCGCAGGAATGAAAGAATACATGTACAAAACCAAAGGTGGAGACATGATTAACAGTAAGTGACTACAGTAACACTAAATACCAAATGTCAGTATGAGATATACCCCAGGTGTGAGAAATAACTGAGAGAGCACTACACATTAGGTAGTAGCTCAATCTCAACCGACAGTAAGTCGGTAGAAGCAAGTCAATCATTGTGAATTACATAGTAGTTTACGTTGTAAGCTATTGGAGAAGTGGATGGAAAAATTGTGAAACTCACCGAATTCGCTCAGGGTAAGAGATACCATGCGTCGGTTGAGAAACCATTCTTCCCAAGATAAGGGTAATACATTGGAGATGTACAATATAGTAACAGTAACGAATGGGGCAACTAGCCCTATAATTATCAGAATGGCGCAGCAGAGGCCAGTGAGCCCATGCATCAGATACCGGATATACATTGTGAATATGAATGGATGGCTAGTCATCAATGCCTAGAAGCCTCACAGGCCAGGACCGAAACCGGTTATGAGTTAGATAAACTCCTAGGAAAATTCTTAGTTTAAGGACTAAACCGCCGATATGGTTAAGATCCTCTAACCAGAACGCATTGTATAGCAGACCGCGTGGAAGTTAAAATACTTCACGACGGCAGAACATTTTAAGCCAATGTTCAGTGGTTGATTACGTGAGCGTAATCCCTTTTAAGGGGGGTAGAGCGTAAAGCCTCTTAGTGTGTTTTACCGTACAAGTGTACGTGAACTATGTTGTGCATAGCACAAAAATGATTTGCTATGATGGTTGGCGCGTGTGTTATATAAACATACGCATTCATTCGTGGTTAAATTGTGGTAATTGCGCACAGAAGATGCGAATACCATTGTAGGAAGTGTGTTTATTTTGTTAACAGTGGTGTGTGAGAGTACAGTGGAAGGGAGTAAAGAAACTCCCGGGGAACTAAAACCCCGACGGTGCATAAATGTAAACCATGTATTGTATTTTGATAAAAAATATGTATATATATACAGTGTTGTGATTTATGAAGGGGTATGAGACCGACATAGAACCTAGTGAGAATTAAATTCCCTAGGTAACTTGAATTAAGTTGGATTTGGGTGATGATTGATAGACGGAGTTCTATCCCTTGGAGATGTAATGATTATGACTAGAAGGATTTAAAGATAGGAAATGGGATATGCTTGAATTAGTTGTTGGTTGAAAATGAAGTGGGAGGTGAAACTTGATTATCATGAGGTCAAGGGAAGCCGAACACAAATTGGGGTGAAAAGATAGTTCAACACTGATGCTGATCACATCAGGGTTGGATGACTCTTGAAGCTCCCTGTAAGTGGTCACAAATAACCATGTTAAGAATGATACAAAGAGCATAAATTGGACTTGGAGTTGTGTTGCGTTTTCAAAAAGGATTTTCGACTGATATTTCCAAAACGGTCGATTCATATTTTGAATAAAGGATCCTCTTATATACTTAACCTAGTAAGGAATAATTTTTGTAGTACTTGCTCACGAGCTGAGGACGTATGAGCCTTTGTCTTCGGGCCGGTGACATGGGAAGTATATTTTAAAGATGTATGCAATTGTTTTGACCTCCTAAAGGAACGGGGACCAGAAGGTGTCCATCGCGACCGGGTTCTGCGGGATCACAGTGTATATGTACTCAACATGGGACTGGAGCCCATGGAGAGATGGAAAAGGTTCTGTTTGTTATACATGCTAAGACATGTTGTGTGGTGTGAGTAAGAAATATTATCTGAGACCTTGAGTCCTAATGTGGTAGTTTCGAAAGTTTTATTTTATTTAAACCTATGAGTCTAACTGTTGTATTGTTACCAAGACCTGAGAGTCTGAGGGTTGTTATGTAAGTGTAATGTTATTAAGGTACCCAGACCGTGAGTCCGAGGTTATCATGTAAGTATGTTACGATATGGTTATGTATAATGTGGATATGTTGCCCGGATCGTTAAGTCCGAGGTTGGATGTAAAGGGTGGTTGGTAATGGAAGTTTTATGGCTATAAGTAATTCCCGTATTCTAATCCAATGATGCGAGGAAATGTGAACTTCGAGGACGAAGTTCTTTTAAGGGGGGTAGATTGAAATACCCCAAACCTTGGTATGTTGTGTAAATGTTAAACTATGGTATTTAAAGGCTAAAAGTGCCTTAGAAACATAAATGAAACATTTAAACCATGGTAAAACACAATAAAACACTAAGACACGGTTTGAGCAAAAACATGCTCTAAGCTTGGAGTGAACTTGGTTAGGACCCAAAGAGCCTACCAAGACCTGATAATATTTAATTATGACTTTATAAGGCTAATTAAGTCCTTAGGAAACTTTGGTAGACAATGAAACCAAACAAAACACAAGAAAATACCTTAAAGTCAATAAGAGCAAAAATGTGCTCTAAGCTTGGGATAAATTTGTATAATACCTAATGGTCATATCTATACCTTATAAATATGTTAATGAACATACTAAATCAATTACCAAAGAAAACCAAGCTTGAAAACAAGTTAAAACACAAAAAGTGCTTTAAGGAGTCTTAAAGCACGTTTTTGAAAAATTGTCTTGTAAATGAGTTTTGAATGGCTAAATGTCCATCATTACTCTTTAATTAACATGTGTACTATATAGTATCACATATGGGTGGCTATATCAATGGGAAATCAAAAATTTCACTTCTATGTGCCTTGTTTTGTGAATAGTGATTTTTATAAGCTAGTTTGTAACATATAATGTTATAAGTAATTAAATTGGCAAATAAAGTCTAAAATACCCCTTGCTACTATTTGGGGCCGGTTTTCTCATAAGGGAATGAGTCATCCCTTTGTTAAATTGATAGATAGAAATTGATAAAGTAAAACACTATTTACTTTACTTAAATATCTAAACTAACAAAAGCAAACTCATCTCCTTCTCTTCTTTCCTTTCATTTCCCACGGTGGCCATCTTCTTCCTCCTCTTCCATCGGTTTCCAACAGAACCATATCATTCTTCATCCTTCTTCACTTGTAACTTATGACTCCATGCTCCGAATTAAATTCCGAGACTACCGTTCTCTTAGTTGGAGCAAGCTCTACAACATTGTCTTTTCAAATCATCAAAACCACCATTTCGGTGCCAAGGAGAACTTCCATGGAAGGAGCTTGAGCTAATATTTTTATGCCTTGTTGATCACCTTTGCTTCAAGGTAAGGAAAAACCAAAGAAAACTCCATTTCCTTCATTTTTGGTGTTGACCGAAAATGCACCTTGTAATGGTGTCTTCTCTTGTCTTGTTTTAGCTTCATTTAAATCTTCCAAGGGCTAGGAGGAGTCCTCTCTTGATACTCATTCAAGCTCTCCTTCCATTCAAAGGTAAAACAATTACCTTGATGTGTTAAAACAATATATGTAATTAGGGTTTACAATGAGATGGAGCTTAAAGCTTGAAAACTCATATGATGTTTGTATATTGTTAAGTAGTTGACAAGGAGTGAAATGCCTTACCGGTTTTAAGAGGAAACAAGAAAGAAGTTTGAGTGGAAAAGAGGTAAATATGCTATCTATGGTGTTTAATGCCTTAGGAGAAATGAGCTTATAATGCTTGCTAAAACTACCTAAAGAGAAAATGGTGAATGACTTAGTAAGGTGTTCTCAAGGAGATTAGTAAAGGAACATATATCTTGGTGTGTGTAATTGCAGGTCAAAGGCTTATGTATTGTGGAAATTCAGTGTTTAAGGATTATGCAATTTAAGGGCCTAAGAGCCATGTTATTTAAGGGCCTAAGTGCCAAGCAAGTTTAATTATGCACTATATTGTGATGTAGTGTAAATTTGGTGAAGTTTTGTGAGTGATAGTGTTCTTGATGGAATTAGGTGTTCTTGAGTGTTTAATGGTGAAAACTATGAGTTTTGGAATGATGATGTGCTAAGAGAACCCATGGCGAAATTTGTAAAATGTATAAGGAATTCTAAGTGCTTAAATGAACTTGGGTGAACTAGGAATTGTTAGGAATGGATACATGCTTCATTAAGGAAGAACACATGCATTAAGGTGTTCTAAGGTGCTATAAGGATTTAGGCATTGTCTTGGAAGTTCTAGGAATTCAATATGTGTTTTTGAGAATGTATTAAAGTCTTGGAGAAGTTTGTTTAAGGTTTAGGTTATGTGATGTGCAAGGTGGGAATAATGTATAGATAAGGTTTTGAGAAAGGAACTTTAAGGAGTTGTGAAAAAGAAGATTTGGTTAGTAAGAGAAGACGCTTGGGAGATGATGTTATGATGGTGAGGAAACATTTTGGTATAGAGGTTATTATGGAGGAAACACCACTTAAGAAACTAGGAGAAAACATTGTAAGTGTTAGAAATTTTGTGAAGATATAAGCAAAGGTTTAAGGAATTAGAAAAAGAGTTTTGTGAGTGTTTAAGGATATCTTAAGGTGTATTTGAAGTGCTCAAATGAGGTTAGGATGTACTAGGTCATATGGGGTGAAGTTTGGAGTTGAGTGTAAAAAGGAAAACAAAGATTTGGGGCAGACCGGACTTGCGACCGGACTAGCAAGTTCGGTCGGGCCCAGTTTACCCTGCGAGAATTGGCTTCTGGAATGGACCGACCTTGGGACCGGACTTGCAAGATCGGTCGGGCTTGTAATTTGTGTACGGATTGAGTTACTGGAATCGACCGGACATAGGACCGGACTTGGCAAGTCCGGTCGGGATAAATTTCCAAAGGGAAGAAACTCGGGAAAAGAACCGAACATGCGACCGGACTTACAAGGTCGGTCGGAGTAGAAAATTTTGGCGGAAATATGTTCTGGAATCGACCGGACATGGACAAGTCCGGTCGGACCAAAAACATGGGTTAAGGTTATGAAATGATATGTAATGATGGGGATTGATTAGTAATGATGTTATAAAGTTGTTAAGGACATGTTAGGTGAGTTTTAATGACAATTAAGTGGGTAAAAAGTTGTATTGAAATGTAAAAGTAAAACAAGTTAAAGAGTGAATTTATGTAACTAAGTTAACGGGAAAAAGTTATAAGCATTAGACATTAAATAATCATGCTACCCCGATGTTAATAAAAGTACATGTAATGTTATCAGTTGTTCGAGGAATTGCTCGAGGAACATAAGTGGACGTGGTAAAGTGGACTCCGGTGACAGGTATGGTTCTCTTGCAACCTGTGTCCTACCGGATTACACCGGCTTGTATGCCAATATGTTTTACTGAGTGTTTGCCACCTTGTAAGATTAAAACATGTAATGAGTTTATAGTAATTCATTTATGTGGCGAATTTGGCTCCGATACCATTTAACCTCAAATATGTGTTAAACCTTAGCTAACCAAATCTAGGAACACATGAGTGATCGGTATTCGGAGTTGACGGCCCAAACCTTGGGAACGTGCTAACCACGGCTATGTGTGAGTTAGTTGGACATTGTTGTTGTGTGCAAGTGTGTGAACCTCCCTTGTGTGCTTAACCCGGTTATGATACCGTATGGTGTGTGGATGTGGTAGGCTCCATAATGGATCTCTAACTACTTATTTATAAGTGTATGTGTACTAATGGGGGGTGAGGAGTCCGGTTGTTCCGGCCACGCGTGTGATGGACGGGAGTCGATGTCATATCCGGTTCGGCTCTCTTGGTGTATGTATAGGTTGTATTCCAATTTGGTTTCTACCTTCCCTTAGCTTATCCAAAGCTAATTACTGACTCACGTCGGGCCACAGGGGCATACGTATGTTATTTCGGTGTGCTTGGGATTACTATATCCGACACACCTTGGGTTTAAGTTAACCGTTCGATATAACTGGACGGTAACGAGGTTGGTAACGAGCTTAGCATGAGATTGACAATAATCTCTAGGCTCACTATATATATACTAACTATGGTGGAAGGTTCCTTGTGTGAACCGATCTTATGGTGTTTGTGTTGATATTGTGCTAGGCAATTTCCCTTGCTATGCTATGATATGTATACGTTAGGTGCTTAAAATGAATACGATGTTATCAGGTGTGCGCCGAAACAAGAAAGGTTTGGTTATGTTTGTTATGTGAGGAATGAGATATGTTGTAGGATATGGAGTGTGTGGATCATGGAAATGAATCCCAGTTATGACAAGAGGCGTTTAAGGATAACCCGATTAATGAGTACGTGTCGTTCATTAAGGAAGTAGCTCCGTTTTAGAGGAGAGCCACTCTAGGGTTAAAGGAATCATTGGATGATTTGTTAAGTGTGGATGTGTTGGTTATAGGTTGAGCCCATTGAGGCGAAATGTTATGTGTTGTATGTTTATGGCTTGTATGCGTGATTTAAATATAATCAACCGCATGCTAAGACGACAATTAGTTGTGCGTGGCCCGGTAGCATGTGGGCTGCGGGATTACCATACCAGCAAAGGTGCTGAGCCCCTTGGGGGCCACCCTTCTCTCCTTTTCTATTTCAGGTACAAGGAGCTGGAAGCCGTTCGAGAGTAGGACGGGGTAGATGTTTATACATGGGTAGCCATTTAAATGGCGTAAGCATTGTAGGCGTAGTAAGACCGAAATTGTTATCGGCATTAGTTTGTAAATACTTGGTACGGTTGGAATGTATAAGGTATACGGGTTGTTGTTAAGGGAAGCAAATGTAACGTGTAGTTGCTCGGGAGTTTAGCCCTTCAGACCGATACAATGTACATGTATTAGCCTTGTTAGCCACGTGGGTGGCTAACGGCGTGTAACACCACTGAATTAAGTAATGTGATGAGTTGAGATTTCCGCTGCAGTTTGATGTTAAGTGTACGGTGGTGGTTGGGGTGTTACACTTTAAACGTTTATTATCGCATGTAATTTAATACACATTTGTATATTATATAGCTTGTCACTATATTGCATGTATAATCTTAATCGTTTATTATACATCTCACCTTAGTATTTATTTTCCTAAGGTTTGTTTTTCCAAGTTTAATGTGGATAATAATATGTAAAAATACTTTGAATTATAAATCCTCATTTCCCATGTATACCCCTAACATTAGAATTTCCATATCTAATGTTTGTAATTCTTCTCTCCTTATATTATATCTTTAATTATGATAATATATGGTTATTGAACCACATTATATTTTCCACATCCTAACATATATTTATTATATACATATATTATGAGACCATTTATTATATGGTAAATCTTTATAATATATTCATTCTCTTTTAATGAATATTTCTTATATTATAAATGTTATAACCTTTATAACATTGAAAACCAAATTATAAATTTTTGTTCTAAAATTCCCATTATTTCCGAACAACACTATTGCTCTCTTAAATATTTACAAATTAACCCCAATTATATTCCATTGTCACACTTATAATATATACCATGTAATATAACATTCTTAACTTATAGGAGGGTATAACCTATGGTTATATTTTGTAAATTCCGAACAGACCTTATTCTGGTTTATAATTGCCATTTGGCCCTATTTATAACATATAGTTTTATAATATCATTAAAACTATATATTATGCACATATCTTATTAAATACTCTCATATAATTTTAAAAATCACCAAATTTCACCAAAGGGTTATAGATATCCTTATTAACCCATATACTTTCGGTATTTGCTATACTACCACATATATTTCTCCAAAGTGTCATAATGACATAATAACTATAATTATACATATATAGTTTATTTTAATTCCAAAAATCAACCCAATAAATTCCTAAAATTCCTAATAGCCCATGGGTGTTTATAATACCATTATACCCTTTATTTTCGGTAATAACATATATACCACATATGTTATAAAGTTGTTACAATTAAATACATAACTTATTATAAAACCTTAATAAGTTATCTAACTTATTTAATTTGGTCAAAACCTACCATATGGTCAGTTGGGACCACCTTAATATTTCCTTGACCATTAATTTCCATTTAATACGGTTTATACCCTTATCTTTTAGAAATTACCCTTTAACCCCAAAACTTTACATAATCTTATAATTTTCATATAAACTCATTTAAACCTCCAATTTTCGGCCATAATATTATATAGCCCCCAAATTTATTTTAATTACACTATAACCCCAATAATATGCGGTAATGCATATTTATCACCTAAACTTAAAATAAAGCTTATAAATGCATAAATAAAATGGCCTAAAGTACATGGCCTTATTACAAACATTGGCTTATAGAATAAATTACACATAAATGTCCACAAGTACTGTAAACTCTTGGCCCTCACCACAACTTATCAATACTTACCAATCTTCCACATAATGTCTTAAATTTGACAATTATGCTAATTAATTAGTTATAAAATTTATTAAACCATTCCTTAATCACCTAAGGTCAAGATAAGACCTTAATTAACCATTCACTCACGGCACAATATATATACATATGTATAAACACATATTAATATACCAAGTGTAGGTTTAAGTGATTTATACCTTATTTTTGCCAAGTTTAAGCCTTGTTTGGCCACAGAAATTTCAAGGAAAATTTCCACAGCTTCTTAGGTGAGTTCTAACAGCAACATAATGATATGGTTAGTCTCCAAGCAAGATCTAACCATAGGAAGTGTTTAATGTCAATTTTCAAGGTAAAATTTACCTCAAAATACCAAGGTAAACAAGGTTGGTCTCGGCCTGTTTTTACAGTAGGAAAAGAGTCTTAAAATAGCTACTAAAACCAAGCTTTAAACTGGTATAACTCAGATTAGAAGATGGCTAATCTTTACCTTGTTTAAAATGCCTAAAATGGTGTTTTTTGCTTGGATCTGGTTATACTTCGAAGCTCTTGATGTACCAACTGAATAAGTATGTTAAGATGAAGATTATAAGCTTAGACACAAAGTTTCACAGCCGAATTTGAAGGGAATCAAAAGATATGTGCTTAAAGCACATTTTTATACCTTAAGAACAAGATTAGCTTTCTCCACCTTCTTCCCTTGATAATGCCGAGATACACCCTTCATTTAACCTCCAAAAAATCCTAAGAACATTGATGTAAGTGGTTGATGCTTTGCTCCATTGAAAGAGGAAGGAATTGTGAAGAAAATGAACATTTAAAAGCTTAATAAGCTTACCAATGGTGATTGTTGTTCTCTTCTGAGTTTGGCTGTGTTCTTACGTAAATGGAGAAGCAAAGAGAGGTAAGGAGCTGCTGGTGTCGGCAGGCAAGAAGGCAAGTGAAGGAAGAATGATTAATTTAGCTTTTAAGGCATTATTTGTTACTTTATGGAATAGTAACTAGGTGAGTCACCAAATTAGTTGTATAATTGATTGAAGATTGATAATCAAGTGGGCATGACAGCTGTAGGCACTGGTGGAACGCGACCCATTAATCACGGTCCAAAACCGTGTATAATTACGGTTCTGGACCGTAATTTACGCGGGCGTCAATAAAGATGGCGTTTCTTTAATTACGGTTTAACACCGTAATTAAAGGCCCTTTTCTGGCCCGCGTGTCATTGACTTTACATTACGGTTATTTGTAGAACCGTGATCTAAAGTCCTTTGGCGCGCGCGAACCAAAGGACTTTAGATCACGGTTTTACAAATAACCGTAACGTAAAGTCGACACTTTAGATGACGGTTCTGGCAATAACCGTCATCTAAAGCCTTTTCGCGCGCGCGCCCAAAGGACTTTAGATTACGGTTATTGCCAGAACCGTCATCTAAAGTGTAGTTTTTTTTTTAATTTTTTTTAATTTTTTTACAAATCTACACAATTGCAACAGAGAGAGAATTGTAACAGATAAGCAGCAGAGGGCAGAAACTGCACAATTGAACCACCTGAATCAAATACCAACAACACAAATTCATTCTCTGCGCACAATTGCAACAGAGATAACATCTAATAAAGCACCAGATCGAAAATCTGTAACATATTCAATCTGTTACACAATTGCAACAGAGATAACATCTAATAAAGCACCAGAACGAAAATCTGTAACATATTCAATCTGTTACACAATTGCAACACAGATAACAATTGCAAATTCATTTCTGCGCACAATTGCAAATTCATTTCTGCGCACAATTGCAACAGAAATATACAATACAACAGCTAGAATCTGTTACAGCAGCAGCTAGCATAATTCATTACAAACAGAATCAGAGCAACTAACAAAAAATATAATCTGTTACACAATATAATCTGTTGCAGCAGCAACTAACAAAAAATATATGTTACAGCAGCTAGCTAGTCTACCACTCCATTCTCATAAACATGGCTGCCATGCTCTCTCTGACATGCAACAAGTCGGCGTAAGCATAAGTCTTGTATTTGGCATAATGCTCTTTAATCTGCAACAAGAAAAGGAATGGAACACATAATGAGATTAAGATAAAGACACAAAAAATCTGCCGAAAGAATTAAATACAAGACAGCGTTCGTATTACCTTGTCTTTATCATTCCTAAAACTTGGGAAGTACCCGCAGAACTCGTACATATACCGCATCACGTAGTACCCGCAACTCTTAGAATCCTTTTGGGTAGGGCACTAAATCACCAAAATTCACAAATGTAAAACAATTGTACAAATATAATAGCAGCACGAATGAAATACATGAATTACCAAACCTTGATGTAATCGACGGTCAAATCACCAAACTCTCCCTGAGGGGTTTTTTTGTAACAACTGTTACATATATTAACAAAAGCGTTTAGCAAAATGAACAAGTACATTAATTTTGGTTCAAAAAACTTACAAACAATTAAATAGTAATAAAACTTACTCTTTGATTAAGTCCTCAGTGTGGAATTCTGTCCACTGCCCTAGTGGATCTAGAACGAGCAGAGTAGCGGTGGCAGCGCAGAATATAACAAAGCCCAGTGGTGGCTACAATGTCAAATACAAAATGAAATGAGAAATGAAGGTAAAAAAGTTAGCTATTTAGTATGTAATTTTATATTAGAACTCACGTTTGGTGATACGGCATTAGAATGAATAACTTGTTCTGTTGATCAACAACATTGAAGACATGAGTCATGTATTCACAAAACCTCCCCGGGTCCCTAGTGACTGAGTCATACGACAAACGCTCCGGGCACACCGCAGTAACGGAGGTTGTTTCCTTCTCAGCACATCTCTCAAGCAGACATCTATTATATCACATGTACTATAAAAAGTTAGCCAATGCAACTTCATAGATACTTATTCTATATGTTTTTACAGTATGAGGAAAGAACACTTACTTTAGATAAGCTTGAATAATGTTAATGTTCAGATAATCTCCACACATCATCTCTCTGATGTCCTCAAAGTTGATTGCCGTCATCATATCTTCTTCGTAGTGAAACATCTCCTTTGGAAGCGTCATCATGAAGTTGTTAATTTGAGATGACTTCAAAATGATCTTGTCGTAGAGATTCATCTGCTTGGCCCCCAAAACATTAACAAGTTTTTGTGGCAGTTCGAGCTTATTTTTAGGCGCCTCAGAAGTCCTGGTGCGACCCCGGACGGGAGCTGGTTTCTTACCTTTCGCACCCCGACTCACTGGATTCTTACCCTTCACACACAAACAGTAAAGCATAAATGTAAAGATAATTACTAATTGATTATTATAGTAACATTAAACATTTATCTAGAAAATACCCTTCTGACAGGATTCGTCGGCGCGCTGATCTCTTCTTCTCTGGGCCGGGATACGCGGCGAGGAACCTCAGGGATCTCAGGATTCGCCGGCGCGCTGGTCTCTTCTAGTCTGGGCCGGGTTACGCGGCGAGGAAGCTCAGGGATCTATAATAGATTAGATTAGACACTTAATGCTAAATAATGCATTTTATTAGATACTAAATGGTTGTTAAACAGTCTTACCTCATCATGACAACAATATAACATGCTGGCCATGGCAATATGTCTCCCTTCGCTTCGATCAGCGTGCATTTGTTGTCAATCGCCATCGGAAGGTATGCATGCTCAAATCCATCAACTATCAGGTCCAAGGTCACACGCGCGTAGAATGGGGGTAGACGTACGAAACTGATGAGCGTGAGTGGACCTGATGGCAACACCGTCCCGTAGGCCGCATCTACAGGGTGCCCGTCTAATGGTATTTGGAGACGACATTTTTTTTGCTCCTTTAATAAACAGAGATAATACGTGAAATGCTAAGTGAGTCCAATCTAATACTATTTAAATAACTTTATTTTAGAAGAAAAATAGTTAAACAAAGTTAACCTGGATGTTGGCAAACGGGTACGGGTCAGCGGCCGGAGCACAACTAGACGAGGAAGACATTCGAGGAGGATCTGGCTGCTGCTGCTGAGTAGTCGCATGTGCAATCGCATTCAACGCTTCCTGCAGCCTCTCCTCGATAGCCCGGCGCTCAGCAGCATTTTTCTCGTCATTAGCTTGGCGCTCAGCAGCGAACTTACGCTCTACCATCGCCTCGACTTCAGCAGCACTCATCTGACCCTTCCTAGCAGATGGCGGGAATACGTTCTTCTGACGTACTTCTCCCCCAAATCCTCTAACACGCCCCGGGTGATCCTTCTTCCCAAGCATTTGATTCAGCGCGTCGTCTTGAGAAGGAGGAGCGTGTAAGTCCACTTCTCCTCTCTGTGCCGCTTCGTACTGTCCAATTTTCAAAGAAGTTAATGACGAGATTTAAGATCAACAAACACTTGAGTATATAAGTAAATTATTTAACAGCTACTTTCAAATACTTACAATTTGGTTTGCCATTTGTTCCATCGCAGCATTAGGAAATATCCTCTGACCTTCGCTGGTCGTTATCTGGCGTCCCAGTATGTACATCTGCACCCTCCTCGCCTCAGAGCATCCTCGATCGGGCATTCACTTCCATCCTCGTTCCTCCGTGTCAGCAAACCAGCTTCTTTCCATCCCTCGAGGCTGCCCACATATCCCCTTCGTCCCATGGTGTGGGGGTAGAGATTAGCTTCACGGTTTTGCCGTGCTTGTTCTTGTACTTGCTGTTAAGAAAGTACAACAGGAAATTAATTAGAAAATCAGGGATAAAGCATTATGAGCATTAATTAAGAAAAGAGTACACACAAACATACCCTGAACTCGGGGGTGGCGTGCCGCTCAACGAACTCCTTCCACTCCTCTTCAGTGATCATGCCGTTGTACACAACATACGGCGGAGGCTCACGTGGGGGCACCCTGTTGATCCAATGCTCAACCAAGTAGTGGCGGAATGATTTAGCTTTGCCGGCCACCAAAGAAAGAACGGTCTTCTTCACTTCTTCTGGGATCTTGTACCGTTCTTGCACCTTCTTCCAGATGGTCTCCTTTACTTCTTGCGGGACTTGTTTCCATGTGTGGTTGATGCAGCAATGTGATCTGGCCAGAGTCCCTAGCATACTAGCGAACTCTGACCTGCTGCCCCCACCATACCTCCCATACTGGTCCCACAGAAGACTAATCTGATCCGGTTTCTGCAGTTTCAACCCACGGGTCGGACCTCTACCTCTGGGTCTCTGAGTAGCACTCGTAGAAGGTGCACTCATGGAAGGGCCAACAGCAGCAGCGGCAGATGTGGATGGGGCAACAGCAGCAGCGGCAGATGTAGATGGGACCGGTACCATTTGCTGCTCATTTTCCTCCTCCTGACGACAAATAAATCGAACTCTTCATCACCATGTCCTGATCAGCCATGCCTGCAAGGATTGAAATACAATTTGAATTAAATTAAGCATTTCATAATGGTCATAAACAAGCAATAAATAAAAGAGTGTTAATTTCATATAAATTTTTATAGTAATAACTTACATACACCATTATCTCTCAACCCACATTCCCTCGTTATGGTCTGATCGTATATACTCACGATGACCTGTGACCTCAGCCTCTTCCAATGAAATAGGAACATTGGAGGTTCATCTTCTGCATCATACTCATCCTCATCAACCACACCATCCACACCAACTATTCCTCTTCTCCCTTTAAGCACAACAGACCATCTAGGATTACAGGGATCAGTTACATAAAATATCTGCTTAACCTTCGTCCCAACAACGAATGGCTCAACCGTGGGAGTAGCTCTAGACAGATCAACCAGTTTCATACCATGCTCCTCCTCACGGTAGCCATGATTGTTGTTAACCCAGTTACAGCGGAAAACACACATTTCGTAGCTGTTGTAGTCCAATACCCAGATGTCTTGTATAACACCGAAATATGATTGTTGTACTGAGACAGGACTATGACCCACGACACCGATGTCATATAAGTTTTGATAAGCTTCAAGCTCTACACCACTGTTTTGATTCGTTGACTTCTGATCCTGACGTTCTGTGAAAAAGGTGAATCCGTTGACATCGTACCCCTCATAAGAAATTACATCCAGATTTGGTCCAAATGCAACTACTTTAATCAGTTCAGGCACATTCGTGGACTGATCGGACAACACTCTCTCTTTGAACCATCGGACAAATGTCCTATTCTGCTCATTTTGTAGTCTAACGTCACTCATGTTTGGATATTGTGCTCTTAAAACACACAAGTGTTCATCAAAGTATGGTTCAACATCTTCAAGATGACTTAGCACAACTAAATGAGCTTTGTTAAGAGTGTCTATGTCAATTCTTTTCAGTTTCCTTCCAACCGTGCCAACACCCTTCAATCTGCCCTCGTGTCTAGAACGTGGAAGTCCAATGGTATCGACACCTTCTAGGTAATTGGTGCAGAAGTCTACAACTTCCTCTGTGATAGTGCCCTCTATAATACTACCCTCTGGGTGACGACGGTTCTTCATTTTCTTCTTCAGGACACCCATGTACCTTTCGAACGGATACATGTAGCGAAGGTACAAAGGACCACACATCAGAATCTCTCTTACAAGATGCACGAGGAGATGTATCATTATGTCGAAGAACGATGGAGGAAAATACATCTCCAGCTGGCACATTGTCACAATAAGATCCTTTTGTAATTTAGACAGAGTGTCCACATCAAGAACCTTAGACGAAATGGATTTGAGGAAGACACTGACGTTTGTGATTGTGTGTCTGACAGCATCCGGCAAGATCCCACGTAGTGCAATTGGCAAAAATTCTTGAAGTAGGACATGATAATCGTGAGATTTCATTCCTACTAATTTGAAATCTGTCATGGACACTAGGTTTCTTATGTTTGAGGAGTAACCTGATGGCACCTTGATGTTGTAAAGGGTACTGCATAGACTATGTTTCTCTTCTTTAGACAGAGTGTGACAGGCAGGAGGCAAGAATGTGCGTTTTCCACGTTCTTGCGGGCCAAGCTCTGTGCGTATGCCCAACTCAATTAAATCTTTCTTCCTTTCAAATGATCCTTTGTCTTTCCTTTTATGTTCAAAAGAGTGCTAGTGATACTTTCACCCACGTTCTTCTCGACATGCATCCCATCGATACAATGTCTAACCTCCAGATGCTGCCAGTACTCTAGTTCCCAAAATATTGATTTCTTTTTCCAGACACTTTTTTCACCACTTTTGGTTGGCGGCCCGAAGTTGTTCACAATATTATCCAACTTTTTGTAAATCTCTGTACCTGTCAAAGGCTGGCGCGCCATGCTGTGATCAGTTTTCCCATCGAACTCTTTCGCCATCTTTCGATACTTATGTCCTTTTGGAAGCATTTTTCGGTGGCCCATATACACGGTTTTCCCACTATGTTTCAAGCGAATGCTACAAGTGTTTTCACCACAAATCGGACACGCCAACGCCCCCTTGATTGAATAGCCTGAAAGATTACCATAGGCGGGGAAATCATTGATTGTGCAGTACAACATAGCACGCAAATTGAAGTCCTCTTTACTGAATGAGTCGTAAACCGTAGCCCCTTCATTCCACAAGAGTTGTAGATCCTCTATCAAAGGTTGTAGGAATACGTCAATTTTGTTGCCCGGTTGCTTTGGACCAGATATTAACAAAGACAACAAGATGTGTCTTGGTTTCATGCATAACCACGGCGGTAGATTGTAAATAACCAAAAGCACAGGCCAGGTACTGTGTATGCTACTCAAAGTACCGTAAGGGTTCATCCCATCCGTGCACAAGCCTAGCCTTAGGTTTCTCGGTTCGTTACCAAACTCAGGAAATTTTACGTCTATGTTTCTCCACTGTGGTGCATCAGCGGGATGTCTCAATCTGCCATCCTTTTTCCTGTGAACTGAATGCCACCGAAGATTCTCTGCGTCTTTCTCAATGGAGAACAAACGTCTGAACCTTGGAATGATGGGCAGGTACCACAGTACCTTAGCTGGTGAACCTTTCTTACTACCGCTGATGTGAGTTTGTTGTTTCTTATACCGTGACGCTCCACATGCTGAACAGCTTTCAGCAAATTCATCCGATTTCCAAAACAGCATGCAACCATTTGGACAAGCATGAATTTTCTGGTACCCCATACTGAAATACCCCTAAACATTAAAACGCATAAAATCATAATGCGTTTTATAATTCGGACATAAAGTAACGTACGAGCAATTAAATCTAATATATGTATATATGTACGAATACGAAAAATACCCGTACGTAACGTTACGATATTGTAACGTTGTAAATAAGTGACGGTAACGCCGCATAACCGCGTTACAAAAAAAAATATATAGAATCACATGAAATAATATATAGTCGTACATATATAAACAATCATGTATAACCTATACAAAAAAAAGAGAGAAAGAAAAAGGAGCAGAAACGCTCCCACTGTGTTTTGAACCCGAGACCTCCCATACTTTCTCCGAGTGTTTAACCAATTGAGCTATGCTCGATTTCAGTAACTTATGGCACTGAATCAAAATTGGTATCGAACCTAATAAGGTAACTACTAAGAAAAGAATCAAATGTCTCTCTGTAGCATTACCGATCTCTTCCTCATTCCTCCTCGTTTCAGAACCCGATCAAACAAAAAAAAAAAAACTGTACAAGTCAGTCAAGACCACTCTCTCATTCTCTCACCAGTTTTCCTAATTGTCCTTCTGTTTCGGTAATATCATACTCGAAAGTGAAAAAAAAATTCCAGAAGCAAGCATGCTATTGTCGGCTGTGGGGCTTGAGAAATCAGACAACAGAGCATGGACCGCATCAAAGTTTGTATCACCGAACTTCCATAAGTTTTCTTCGGGAGTTTCATCCCACTAACAAATATCTAGTGTTTCTTCGTTAAATCTTCATTCTTCTCCTCGGCATGCTCTTGTCTCAGTACATTCACAAGCGCACTCCACTTTCCTTGAGTGATGACACCAGTCTAGGTGCTCCCTGTAACCCATTGTATTTTCGGTTCGAGAAATCCCAACGTCCAGCATTATGATCTCCCTCAAGTTCACGCCTTCTTAGTCCCCCGTGCATGTAAACCTTGGCTCAAGTTCTGGAGTAAACCAGAAACAAATTGCTGCTCAGTTTCTCTTCTACTCCTCCTTCCTTTCTCTTCCTCCCTGTTTTGGTGTCTCTGTCAAAAAAAGAAAAACCTGATTCATGGCCACTAAATCCGGCTTCATGGTCATGCACCTACACCTCGGGATACCTCCTCTATGAATGCACCAAGACACATCCAGAAACACCCGCAGGATTATTTGAACATCAGTCAAGGTGAGGTCTCAAAGCAATCCCGTTTTTTTTTTAACTGCTACCCCTATAATGCTTCTGGTGTTCTAAAATGTCGAGAAGCTCACTCAGTCTCCTTTTCTTGATCTGCTTGTTTTCTCCAAGCAACCCCACGCATGCATGGCCTGAGAACTCCTTGAGGAAAAATCGGTACACACTGCCCTCAAACATAGTCGAAGGTGAGAACTCCTAAATCAGTGCACCTGTCCGAGAATCTGAAACAACCTCTAGGAATGATTCCACAACTAATGAGTGTTCTTTCTGGTGGGTAGGATCTGTCCAAAAAGAAAACCAAGCACTCCTGTGTAAAACAGCCAAGGAAAACTAAGGAAAATACCTCTTAACTCAAGGTAAAAACTTACCGAGAGTTCCTGAATGTTACTCCATGTACTAACTTGAAAAGCATTATGTGCAAAGTCTAATCTGTGACTTCTTGGCAACCAGGGTCGAGAGTGTGTAGGGAACCCAAGAAGAATCTGCTTCAAAACAAAAAGGAATAACTCAAGGTAGTGAGCTAACTAATGTCCTTGCAGATATAGAAATTCTGTTTTAATGAGTACAGTGTCATGCGTGTTGTTCTGAGACAGAATTGCTAATGAAGGGACTTGTTGAGAGCTAGCAAATTCTGTTTCATGTTATAACAAATGTACCAACTACTCGAGAGTTAAATAACAGTTAAGCTTGGTCAGAAAAGTTTGTATGAGTCCGTGAGGGACTAGTGCAGGGAACTGAGTTCAAAATCCTACAATTTATATCCCTGTCAAATCTGTTTTCAGTTGTAATGTGAAAGTAGTAATAAGTGATTTAGGAACCTAAAGTTTGGCTAACCCACGTAACTAAGTAGCAACCAAGCTGGTAGTGTTTGGGGGGAAAGAGTCAACGAAATAAATTAGAAGCTAGATTAAGGAACCAAGAAGAAAAAAAAAACAGATAGCACATTAAGGAGAAACTGGGTTGGAAACAGGAAGAAAAACAATAACAGAAAAATAAACATCAACTCCAGTGTTACAGTCCTTATCCTCGAGTCAGTAACAGCCAGTTACTATAAGATTAGCAGATTGTCTTGAGTTGTTTGGAGTTTAAAATCTTGTTAGAATACTCAACTACTTAGGCCAACGAAGAGGGAGAAGTGAGAGGTTAGGTAATAGAAAACAAAACAACAGAAAAAAAAAATGTGTTTACAGCAGTTGCAAGTTTCCAGTTGCAGTTTTTTCTGTTTTCTGTGTGAGGAACTTCGAGGATGGTGGCCCATGTCATTTTGGGTTGCTACGTAGGTTAAACTGATATCAAGACACCTAACTGAGTAGCTTGACTATTGAGGGGAGTGAAAACCTGACTAATGAACAATAAAAAGGAAAACCAACATCAGATTCCAGTTTCTTCAGTTTCATGTTCGGTTCCTTTCAATTAGCATTTGGGTGTCTATAACATTAACAGGGTGGTTTTCTAGTTTACAAACGCCTAACTAAGTAGCCAAACTACTTGGGAGAATTGACAGTAAAACCCATGAACCAAAAGGTAAGAAATAGAAAAAAATGGATAGCAGTTCAGGTTTCTGATTTTTTTTTTGGTTTCTGCCTGAAAACTCGTGCTTCCTGTATACCTTGTTACAGTTAGCTTAAGAGTGTTGTGTTGGTTAAATGATAGAGTCAAGTCAGTACCGATACATTGTTTCAGTTGGTATACCCATTTGAAAATCTAGAGGACAGTTTAGCAACTAAAAGAAGGTAGGAAGAGGAAATACAAAAAATTCTGGTTTTCAGATTCTGTGTGAGGAGTTCTTTTTTTTCCAGAGGAGTGGTCCTCGTTGTTATGGGTCTGTTGTGAGCTAGAAACCTTGCCAAACACCCGTAACCAATTAAGCAAGTGCTGTGGGATGGAATTGAGAGACAGATTGATAACAAACAGGAAAGAAACAGAAGTAACTACCGAAGAATGTAAGAGTTGGGTATCAGCTTCTAAAAATCTGGGGTTTTCTGTATATCAACCTCTCAGGAGTATAGCCAAGGTTGTGGTGGGTTCTTCTAGGGATAGATCATATTAAGGCAGCTAGCTAGTAACTGAATAACTTGGGGAAAAGGAAGAAAACTGAAGGACCAAATCAGTAAATGAAAAGAACAACAAAAGAAGGAGAAGTTATGGGTTTTATAGTTTCAGTTTATGGGGTTTTCTTGGCTCAGTTTGGGACATCTCAATGGCTCTGTTTAATGTCATAGGTCTACCTTAGATGCTAGGGACTGGAGTAAACACCTAGTTAACTTAGTAAAGGGTGGTGAGAAGAAATGAAAAAAAAAAAACAAATTCGGTTTCAGATTTTTCCTATTAGAGTGTTGTTCTGTATAACTTAAATACAAGTGGTCTACTAGTGTATGTTAGCATGCGAATGAACCCAAGTCCTGTATACTGCACCTAATTAAATCTGTAACAACTTTGGGACAGGATAGGAATCAAAATGATCAGAGAAGAAGGAGAAAAGAGGAGGAACGCACACTGGTGTGAGTTCAGATTTACTGAAATGAATTTGGTTTCTGTATAATAGACTTACTGAAGTATTACCAAAGTCATGGTGTCCTAGGCATGAACTCAAAACATTACTAAAGAGGTAAGTTAAGTTGGCATATTCACGTGAGAATCTTGGGGTAGAATAACTAATGACAAAAGGAAGAAAAGAGGAAGGAGTAATGCAGATTACGGTTTCAGACTTTGTGTAGTGCTGTTTCTGTATAGTTGGGTACAGAAGCTGGGTGAGTGTTTTTGCTGGGGTGGTTTTGAGTTTAAAACATTAGTAACATCTATATCTAGTTGGGTAATACTGTGGGAAAAAGTGAAACATCCGTTGAACTAAAGAAAAACAAGAAACAAGAAGAAACCTTTAGATTGTGTTTTCAGAATCTTCATGGATATTATAGTTTCTGTATACATAGGTTACAGGGGCATTATAAGGGTGATTTTAGTTTGATAATGAACCCAAACCAGTACTAATATATCTAATTAGTTGGTGGAACACCTTGGGAAGTTTAGACACCCTTAGATACATTAAAAAGTGTGACCATATAAGGTTATGTACAACAACCTTGTTTCAGTTTAGAAACACTTAAGCCTCAGTATAAAAGAGTTATAGAAATAATTGAGGAGTGTTATTGTGTAATTGGTGGGCTTAAAACATAGCTATTTAGCTAAGGAGGGGAATACACATTAGACAAGTTATACCTATTTTATACAAACTCGTTACATAACTAGCGTTTAAAACGCTCTATAACCTTAACTAAGGAGAAAGGACTTGGTTAACGTGTAAACCGAAGATATGAATATCCTGGGAGTATGATAAGCCTAGAATTAATGCATGTGAAGTTCTAGGACTTAATGTAAACTAAGCATCCAACAATATACCTAGGGAATAACATACGATATAAGGTGTCATCACATAAAATAATAAACTGACACATTGTTTTTAAATTAACGCTAGGGCCGTAGCGAACTCCGACCGGGACTACGAGTGTGAGACAAGTCGTACTTGCGAAAAAGGTATGGACATGTGTGGTTCGTATGTTGCCGTGTTACACGGCTTGTTTGCTTTGTGTGCTGTGTGCTTTGTGTGAAAATGACATAAGATCAAAGCATGAAATTGGATTGCTTGTTTATCATGTTGTATGATTTCTATATCATTGTTGAATATATCATTGCGCGCACACAGTAGTTTAGTCCCTGTCGCGTTATGGAACTTTGAGATGAGACTCAACGAACTGCGTAAACAAAGAAACTACATAAAGGGAAAACTAAACGAGAACCACAACGAACTATGAAAACAAAGAGAATGCTATAAAGGGGAACTCCTCTCTAACTATGGAGGACGTACCATGACACCCACTATGGTGTCTATTCATTAATGATAATGAAGAGCAAGTCTCCTTTGGTGAGACATGACGAACCACGTAGACAAAACAAAAGAACTATACAAAGAGACGAATCCTCTCTAACTTTAGAGGACCTCTAAAGACACCCACTATGGTGTCGAGCTATCAAGGATAATGATAAACCAATACCTTAGAAATGAGTAGGGATACGGACCCTTAGTATCCGGAGCAAAGGCTAGTAACATTGAGAAGGAATAGGGATACGGACCCTTAGTATCCGGAGCAAAGGCTAGTAACATTGAGAAGGAATAGGGATACGGACCCTTAGTATCCGGAGCAAAGGCTAGTAACATTGAGAAGGAATAGGGATACGGACCCTTAGTATCCGGAGCAGAGGCTAGTAACATTGAGAAGGAATAGGGATACGGACCCTTAGTATCCGGAGCAAAGGCTAGTAACGTTGAGAAGGGATAGGGATACGGACCCTTAGTATCCGGAGCAGAGGCTAGTAACATTGAGAAGGAATAGGGATACGGACCCTTAGTATCCGGAGCAGTGGCTAGTAACGTTTAAAAACAACAGAGGGAGAAAAGAGCTATCCAGGAATGGAGGATTAGCTACGAGGAAGACGTTCTCCAAATTGTGGTAGTAAGAGAATTCACAAGTAACCTATAAAGAAACAAGGAATGAATAGCACCTACATAACAAAGTCTCGGGATCTAATCTATACCCCTGACTCGGTGCCAGAGAATAGAGGAAAACATGTGTAATGAGACCAAGCAAATAAGAAAATTTACAAATGTGATTCTTTAAGAAACAAGAAAAGATTGGCACCAAAATGATATGGTCACGGGATCTAAACTATATCCCCAGACCTGGTGCAAGGAAAAGAAAAAGAAAATACACATCATGGGAACAAGAGAAAAGAAATGGAAACCACAACGCTCGAACGATCCCTAGTGAGGATCATTGGTAAACATACCTATGCACACGTCTGATGACTTACATGATTGTTGTTGCTATATTAGCAGCTTGTTGTGCTTGGATGCGTTTTGATGGGCTATGATGCCATCTTGCTATGCTTGGGTGTTTGTTGATGTTGCTATGCTACCTTGAAGTGTGTTTGATATTATGATGTGATGTGATGTGCTTTACTGCTTTAATATAGCATGTAAAATGACTTAATAATATTCGACCAAGTAGTCGTGTGGCCCGGTAACATGCGGGCTTCACACGTTCATACTCAGCGTAGTTTGCTGAGTCCTTTACACCCAATTTTTTTTTCAGGTCTTGTGCCAGACGATAACGGAGAGTAGGCAAGGGTGACTGCCATAGGGGTAGTCCACATGGCAAGACTTTAAGTAGTATGCTTACTTATGTATGAGTTATGTTGTTTAAGTTGTTAACTAAACTGTAGATGCTCGGTACTTGAGTATACTTTATATTGTAGTTGGATTTCGTTAAGGATGGACTTCCAGTCATTCAGACCGTAACTTGGTGTTAGTGATGTGGTCTGTCAACCACGTGGGTGGTTGGCGTCTGTAGCACCCGATTAGAGTTTGAAACCGCTGCGTAGACTTCTCCTGCTAACTTAGGCGCGTCGTTTAGTTGTTGGTTATGATTTGGGGGTGTTACAGAAAGTGCGTACCCCTCTTTTAAGGGGGGTAAGCGCGTTTTGTTTTGGATGTGTGTGTTGTTGTAGTATGATGTGTTCCTACAACCACTCGTGGTTGGTTGATAGGTTTGCGTGTGAAAATGTTATGTACGCTATGTATGAATGAATGTCGTGTGCCTTGGGTTGCACTTTAGCATGTATACACATTGTTAGCTTCTTGGTCTACTACGAGAACTTGTGTGAAGCCACTGATGTGGCACGGTGCTTAGAAGCACCGAGCATTATAACTATGGACTTAATCCTTTGGTTATCAATAATGAATGCGGGACTGGAACCCTAATATTTCTAGGAGTGGAAAAATATAATTTAAGGAAGTAAGACTTCGGGACGAAGTCTCTTTTAAGGGGGGTAAGTTGAAATACCCCTAAACATTAAAACGCATAAAATCATAATGCGTTTTATAATTCGGACATAAAGTAACGTACGAGCAATTAAATCTAATATATGTATATATGTACGAATACGAAAAATACCCGTACGTAACGTTACGATATTGTAACGTTGTAAATAAGTGACGGTAACGCCGCATAACCGCGTTACAAAAAAAAATATATAGAATCACATGAAATAATATATAGTCGTACATATATAAACAATCATGTATAACCTATACAAAAAAAAGAGAGAAAGAAAAAGGAGCAGAAACGCTCCCACTGTGTTTTGAACCCGAGACCTCCCATACTTTCTCCGAGTGTTTAACCAATTGAGCTATGCTCGATTTCAGTAACTTATGGCACTGAATCAAAATTGGTATCGAACCTAATAAGGTAACTACTAAGAAAAGAATCAAATGTCTCTCTGTAGCATTACCGATCTCTTCCTCATTCCTCCTCGTTTCAGAACCCGATCAAACAAAAAAAAAAACTGTACAAGTCAGTCAAGACCACTCTCTCATTCTCTCACCAGTTTTCCTAATTGTCCTTCTGTTTCGGTAATATCATACTCGAAAGTGAAAAAAAAAATTCCAGAAGCAAGCATGCTATTGTCGGCTGTGGGGCTTGAGAAATCAGACAACAGAGCATGGACCGCATCAAAGTTTGTATCACCGAACTTCCATAAGTTTTCTTCGGGAGTTTCATCCCACTAACAAATATCTAGTGTTTCTTCGTTAAATCTTCATTCTTCTCCTCGGCATGCTCTTGTCTCAGTACATTCACAAGCGCACTCCACTTTCCTTGAGTGATGACACCAGTCTAGGTGCTCCCTGTAACCCATTGTATTTTCGGTTCGAGAAATCCCAACGTCCAGCATTATGATCTCCCTCAAGTTCACGCCTTCTTAGTCCCCCGTGCATGTAAACCTTGGCTCAAGTTCTGGAGTAAACCAGAAACAAATTGCTGCTCAGTTTCTCTTCTACTCCTCCTTCCTTTCTCTTCCTCCCTGTTTGGTGTCTCTGTCAAAAAAAGAAAAACCTGATTCATGGCCACTAAATCCGGCTTCATGGTCATGCACCTACACCTCGGGATACCTCCTCTATGAATGCACCAAGACACATCCAGAAACACCCGCAGGATTATTTGAACATCAGTCAAGGTGAGGTCTCAAAGCAATCCCGTTTTTTTTTTAACTGCTACCCCTATAATGCTTCTGGTGTTCTAAAATGTCGAGAAGCTCACTCAGTCTCCTTTTCTTGATCTGCTTGTTTTCTCCAAGCAACCCCACGCATGCATGGCCTGAGAACTCCTTGAGGAAAAATCGGTACACACTGCCCTCAAACATAGTCGAAGGTGAGAACTCCTAAATCAGTGCACCTGTCCGAGAATCTGAAACAACCTCTAGGAATGATTCCACAACTAATGAGTGTTCTTTCTGGTGGGTAGGATCTGTCCAAAAAGAAAACCAAGCACTCCTGTGTAAAAACAGCCAAGGAAAACTAAGGAAAATACCTCTTAACTCAAGGTAAAAACTTACCGAGAGTTCCTGAATGTTACTCCATGTACTAACTTGAAAAGCATTATGTGCAAAGTCTAATCTGTGACTTCTTGGCAACCAGGGTCGAGAGTGTGTAGGGAACCCAAGAAGAATCTGCTTCAAAACAAAAAGGAATAACTCAAGGTAGTGAGCTAACTAATGTCCTTGCAGATATAGAAATTCTGTTTTAATGAGTACAGTGTCATGCGTGTTGTTCTGAGACAGAATTGCTAATGAAGGGACTTGTTGAGAGCTAGCAAATTCTGTTTCATGTTATAACAAATGTACCAACTACTCGAGAGTTAAATAACAGTTAAGCTTGGTCAGAAAAGTTTGTATGAGTCCGTGAGGGACTAGTGCAGGGAACTGAGTTCAAAATCCTACAATTTATATCCCTGTCAAATCTGTTTTCAGTTGTAATGTGAAAGTAGTAATAAGTGATTTAGGAACCTAAAGTTTGGCTAACCCACGTAACTAAGTAGCAACCAAGCTGGTAGTGTTTGGGGGGAAAGAGTCAACGAAATAAATTAGAAGCTAGATTAAGGAACCAAGAAGAAAAAAAAAACAGATAGCACATTAAGGAGAAACTGGGTTGGAAACAGGAAGAAAAACAATAACAGAAAAATAAACATCAACTCCAGTGTTACAGTCCTTATCCTCGAGTCAGTAACAGCCAGTTACTATAAGATTAGCAGATTGTCTTGAGTTGTTTGGAGTTTAAATCTTGTTAGAATACTCAACTACTTAGGCCAACGAAGAGGGAGAAGTGAGAGGTTAGGTAATAGAAAACAAAACAACAGAAAAAAAAAATGTGTTTACAGCAGTTGCAAGTTTCCAGTTGCAGTTTTTTCTGTTTTCTGTGTGAGGAACTTCGAGGATGGTGGCCCATGTCATTTTGGGTTGCTACGTAGGTTAAACTGATATCAAGACACCTAACTGAGTAGCTTGACTATTGAGGGGAGTGAAACCTGACTAATGAACAATAAAAAGGAAAACCAACATCAGATTCCAGTTTCTTCAGTTTCATGTCGGTTCCTTTCAATTAGCATTTGGGTGTCATAACATTAACAGGGTGGTTTTCTAGTTTACAAACGCCTAACTAAGTAGCCAAACTACTTGGGAGAATTGACAGTAAAACCCATGAACCAAAAGGTAAGAAATAGAAAAAAATGGATAGCAGTTCAGGTTTCTGATTTTTTTTTTGGTTTCTGCCTGAAAACTCGTGCTTCCTGTATACCTTTTACAGTTAGCTTAAGAGTGTGTGTTGGTTAAATGATAGAGTCAAGTCAGTACCGATACATTGTTTCAGTTGGATACCCATTTGAAATCTAGAGGACAGTTTAGCAACTAAAAGAAGGTAGGAGAGGGAAATACAAAAAATTCTGGTTTTCAGATTCTGTGTGAGGAGTTCTTTTTTTTCCAGAGGAGTGGTCCTCGTTGTTATGGGTCTGTTGTGAGCTAGAAACCTTGCCAAACACCCGTAACCAATTAAGCAAGTGCTGTGGGATGGAATTGAGAGACAGATTGATAACAAACAGGAAAGAAACAGAAGTAACTACCGAAGAATGTAAGAGTTGGGTATCAGCTTCTAAAAATCTGGGGTTTTCTGTATATCAACCTCTCAGGAGTATAGCCAAGGTTGTGGTGGGTTCTTCTAGGGATAGATCATATTAAGGCAGCTAGCTAGTAACTGAATAACTTGGGGAAAAGGAAGAAAACTGAAGGACCAAATCAGTAAATGAAAAGAACAACAAAAGAAGGAGAAGTTATGGGTTTTATAGTTTCAGTTTATGGGGTTTTCTTGGCTCAGTTTGGGACATCTCAATGGCTCTGTTTAATGTCATAGGTCTACCTTAGATGCTAGGGACTGGAGTAAACACCTAGTTAACTTAGTAAAGGGTGGTGAGAAGAAATGAAAAAAAAAAAAAACAAATTCGGTTTCAGATTTTTCCTATTAGAGTGTGTTCTGTATAACTTAAATACAAGTGGTCTACTGTTATGTTAGCATGCGAATGAACCCAAGTCCTGTATACTGCACCTAATTAAATCTGTAACAACTTTGGGACAGGATAGGAATCAAAATGATCAGAGAAGAAGGAGAAAAGAGGAGGAACGCACACTGGTGTGAGTTCAGATTTACTGAAATGAATTTGGTTTCTGTATAATAGACTTACTGAAGTATTACCAAAGTCATGGTGTCCTAGGCATGAACTCAAAACATTACTAAAGAGGTAAGTTAAGTTGGCATATTCACGTGAGAATCTTGGGTAGAATAACTAATGACAAAAGGAAGAAAAGAGGAAGGAGTAATGCAGATTACGGTTTCAGACTTTGTGTAGTGCTGTTTCTGTATAGTTGGGTACAGAAGCTGGGTGAGTGTTTTTGCTGGGGTGGTTTTGAGTTTAAAACATTAGTAACATCTATATCTAGTTGGGTAATACTGTGGGAAAAAGTGAAACATCCGTTGAACTAAAGAAAAACAAGAAACAAGAAGAAACCTTTAGATTGTGTTTTCAGAATCTTCATGGATATTATAGTTTCTGTATACATAGGTTACAGGGGCATTATAAGGGTGATTTTAGTTTGATAATGAACCCAAACCAGTACTAATATATCTAATTAGTTGGTGGAACACCTTGGGAAGTTTAGACACCCTTAGATACATTAAAAAGTGTGACATATAAGGTTATGTACAACAACCTTGTTTCAGTTTAGAAACACTTAAGCCTCAGTATAAAAGAGTTATAGAAATAATTGAGGAGTGTTATTGTGTAATTGGTGGGCTTAAAACATAGCTATTTAGCTAAGGAGGGGAATACACATTAGACAAGTTATACCTATTTTATACAAACTCGTTACATAACTAGCGTTTAAAACGCTCTATAACCTTAACTAAGGAGAAAGGACTTGGTTAACGTGTAAACCGAAGATATGAATATCCTGGGAGTATGATAAGCCTAGAATTAATGCATGTGAAGTTCTAGGACTTAATGTAAACTAAGCATCCAACAATATACCTAGGGAATAACATACGATATAAGGTGTCATCACATAAAATAATAAACTGACACATTGTTTTTAAATTAACGCTAGGGCCGTAGCGAACTCCGACCGGGACTACGAGGTGAGGACAAGTCGTACTTGCGGAAAAAGGTATGGACATGTGTGGTTCGTATGTTGCCGTGTTACACGGCTTGTTGCTTTGTGTGCTGTGTGCTTTGTGTGAAAATGACATAAGATCAAAGCATGAAATTGGATTGCTTGTTTATCATGTTGTATGATTTCTAATCATTGTTGAATATATCATTGCGCGCACACAGTAGTTTAGTCCCTGTCGCGTTATGGAACTTTGAGATGAGACTCAACGAACTGCGTAAACAAAGAAACTACATAAAGGGAAAACTAAACGAGAACCACAACGAACTATGAAAACAAAGAGAATGCTATAAAGGGGAACTCCTCTCTAACTATGGAGGACGTACCATGACACCCACTATGGTGTCTATTCATTAATGATAATGAAGAGCAAGTCTCCTTTGGTGAGACATGACGAACCACGTAGACAAAACAAAAGAAACTATACAAAGAGACGAATCCTCTCTAACTTTAGAGGACCTCTAAAGACACCCACTATGGTGTCGAGCTATCAAGGATAATGAAAACCAATACCTTAGAAATGAGTAGGGATACGGACCCTTAGTATCCGGGAGTAGAGGCTAGTAACATTGAGAGGGGATAGGGATACGGACCCTTAGTATCCGGAGCAAAGGGCTAGTAACATTGAGAAGGAATAGGGATACGGACCCTTAGTATCCGGAGCAAAGGCTAGTAACATTGAGAAGGAATAGGGATACGGACCCTTAGTATCCGGAGCAAAGGCTAGTAACATTGAGAAGGAATAGGGATACGGACCCTTAGTATCCGGAGCAAAGGCTAGTAACATTGAGAAGGAATAGGGATACGGACCCTTAGTATCCGGAGCAAAGGCTAGTAACATTGAGAAGGAATAGGATACGGACCCTTAGTATCCGGAGCAGAGAGGCTAGTAACATTGAGAAGGAATAGGGATACGGACCCTTAGTATCCGGAGCAAAGGCTAGTAACGTTGAGAAGGGATAGGGATACGGACCCTTAGTATCCGGAGCAGAGAGGTAGTAACATTGAGAAGGAATAGGGATACGGACCCTTAGTATCCGGAGCAGTGGCTAGTAACGTTTTAAAAACAACAGAGGGGAGAAAAGAGCTATCCAGGAATGGAGGATTAGCTACGAGGAAGACGTTCTCCAAATTGTTGTGGTAGTAGAGAATTCACAAGTAACCTATAAAGAAACAAGGAATGAATAGCACCTACATAACAAAGTCTCGGGATCTAATCTATACCCTGACTCGGTGCCAGAGAATAGAGGAAAACATGTGTAATGAGACCAAGCAAATAAGAAAATTTACAAATGTGATTCTTTAAGAAACAAGAAAAGATTGGCACCAAAATGATATGGTCACGGGATCTAAACTATATCCCCAGACTGGTGCAAGGAAAAGAAAAAGAAAATACACATCATGGGAAAAGAGAGAAAAGAAATGGAAACACACAACGCTCGAACGATCCCTAGTGAGGATCATTGGTAAACATACCTATGCACACGTCTGATGACTTACATGATTGTTGTTGCTATATTAGCAGCTTGTTGTGCTTGGATGCGTTTTGATGGGCTATGATGCCATTTGCTATGCTTGGGTGTTTGTTGATGTTGCTATGCTACCTTGAAGTGTTTGATATTATGATGTGATGTGATGTGCTTTACTGCTTTAATATAGCATGTAAAATGACTTAATAATATTCGACCAAGTAGTCGTGTGGCCCGGTAACATGCGGGCTTCACACGTTCATACTCAGCGTTAGGTTGCTGAGTCCTTTACACCCAATTTTTTTCAGGTCTTGTGCCAGACGATAACGGAGAGTAGGCAAGGGTGACTGCCATAGGGGTAGTCCACATGGCAAGACTTTAAGTAGTATGCTACTTATGTATGAGTTATGTTGTTTAAGTTGTTAACTAAACTGTAGATGCTCGGTACTTGAGTATACTTTATATTGTAGTTGGATTTCGTAAGGATGGACTTCCAGTCATTCAGACCGTAACTTGGTGTTAGTGATGTGGTCTGTCAACCACGTGGGTGGTTGGCGTCTGTAGCACCCGATTAGAGTTTGAAACCGCTGCGTAGACTTCTCCTGCTAACTTAGGCGCGTCGTTTAGTTGTTGGTTATGATTTGGGGGGTTACACATACCCATTGGGCACATCATTTTTTGGCTGAGTAGTAGTCATTGGTTAAAACGTTGTCCACCGGAAGAACGTATTTCAATAGTTCCAGGAGGTCAGTGAAACTTACGTCGCTCCAGCCATGTTTCGCTTTCAAGTTGAATAGCTTGAGGATGACACTCAACTTGCTTAACTTTGTAGGGTCACACCCGGGGTACAACGGTTGTTTTTGGATGAATCCAACAAATTTTCATGCTTGTCTGGCGTGTTAGAGTAATGTCGTCCACATCTTCGAGCATAGTCTCAATGTCATCATCCCAGAAATCTGGCTCAACGTCCCTGTAACGTCTTCTGTGTCACAGCAACTGTATCATCTCCAAGTTCTGTTTCTGTGTTGCCTGACCATTATCCCCTTCGTCAGGCTTAATAACATCGAACACACTCTGACCATGCCATCGGATTATGTCTTGGAAATCTTTTGTAAAACCGCGGCGGATCAGATGTTCTTAATTGTTTCAACGCCGCGATATCTCAGATTGTTTTGGCAGTCGATACACGGACAAAATATGTATCCTTGTCTGTAGGTTTCAGATTGTTCGCCAACACCGTGCATAACTTATCAACTCCTTCTAAAAACTTGTCGTCCACAATTTCCGCTGTAAATCCACGAACGTTCCATCTCCTTCTAGCTATTATATGACGGCAGCCATTTCATACCGTCACCCGTGGCAGAGTCTTTACACTTTTGTATCTTATCAACCTAAATCCATCCATGACTATTAAATCCCACCGGTGAACGTGTTTTTAATATGTAATTATTGAAAATTCTGCAGCATCTTCCTACAGTTCTTCAAATGCACGATATTATGATATTAATCAATAATATATGCATTCGAAGAACAATAAAGAGATACTGCTGAAATAATCAATAAAGTACAATTAAAAACACATTCACACCTAGGCGTGAGATTTAACAATCATGGACAGTCCCGACAGGGACTGCGAAAGATATACCTCTATTAGGTATATCTTGGGCGGATAACTATGTTTGGTAGTTTGTCAAATTATATGTAATATTGTAAATCTTACCTTGGTAGACGATTAGCCGATGCTAAGACGGTTGAGGTCGGAAGCCAAAATAAAGTCGTAGTCCTGATGATAAATGAAAAACGACAACATTAGAATTCATCAAAAAATCAAGTTAAATGCTAGCTAAACCGCGGAAAAAAATCGACAGCATCTCCCTATATTCTAACGTGTCCAAATCAGTTTTATCAAAGTCAGATTTGCACGCATTAAACAGAGAGCATCTGGCATAGCAGATAGAGCAGTGTTGAAAATGAATACAGCAGTTTACAGAGAGCAGTTTACAGAGAGCAGGTTACAGAGAGCAGTTGAAAATGAAATCAAACAGAAGCATGGCAGCTTGTCGGTTAATACACTATTATGTATAATTGTAATACTAAATGCTAGAATAAATAAATACATCAGTTTACAGTTTGGTTTGCAAAATTACGTTACTAAGCCACGAAGTGGGCAAGTAGTGTAGAAATCAGCCCACGAACTAGGTTGCAATTAACGGTGTGAATCTGGGCACAAATATATGAACAAGGTTAGAACATTTGCAATTACACTCTCAGGATTAGATACAAACGAGGGTACTTAGAACTTGCAATCGAAATGCATGATATGAACAAGTAAGGAAAAAAACGACAATCAATCGATCCCATACCCAATACGCGACAGAGACGTCGACGGTGAGACCAGTGGTAGATGGGTGGTGACCGGCGGCGATGGGAGTGACAAAGGTGGTGGGAGCGACGGCGGCAATGGCCGTTAGCAAGGTGACGGAGAGAGGAGGCGATTTCAGTGAGGAAGATAGCGCGAAAGAGAAGAAGAGTTACTGTGAGTAGAGTGTGCAGAGTGTAGGCAAATGTTTTAATGGAATTAGATTAGGTTTACATGTAAACCGTAAACTAAAGTCGCACTTTACATGACGGTTCCCACCAAAACGTAAAAATCTAAAGGTAACGTATTTTAAAAAAAAAGCGCGATAATTATTTGGCATATGTTGGGTTCAAACATAGGTAACACATTAATATAAAGTTTTTATTAATCTAAAATACACTGGTAAAACGACGTCGTTAAATGTAATCTAAAGTGAACGAAATTAAAAAAATAGCGCGATAATTATTTGGCATATGTTTCAAACATAGGTAACACATTAATATAAAAGTTTTTATTAATCTAAAATACACTGCTAAAAACGACGTCGTTACTGTAATTTAAATACTTCGCGCGGAGTCGAATAAATCAAATTATTTGCATATGTTTCAAACATAGGTAACACATTAATATAAAGTTTTTCGTTAAGGGCAACGACGTCGTTGACTATCAGTCGGAGGTTGCGCGCCTTTTTTAGGAGGGACTTTAGATGACGGTTTTTTTTAGTAAAACCGTAATCTAAAGTCCGTTGACCGTAAAGCGCGCGTCAACACGGGACTTTAGATTACGGTTTTACTAAAAACCGTCATCTAAAGTCCCTCCTAAAAAAGGCGCGCCAACCTCCGATCGATTTTTGATTACGGTTAATTCAATCATCGTCGCTAATTAATCCGGCCTTCCTATTAATCACGGTGTCTGTTTAAGCCGTGATTAAACCACCGTCATTAAAGCCTCGCGTTTCCACTAGTGAGGGGGGCGGCAGCCTTTGTCAATACATGTGCAGAATGGATTTATCGTGAGTGATTTAGAAGAGGAGTAGTTGTTAAAAGAAAGAAATTAATACTCAAAATATCCGTCGGGCTGCAAATTAAAACCCGGTCGTAGTAGTGTAGAAGACAGAAGCGGGGGGTCAAACCGTGGGACTTATAGCGAGCTAAAGTAGTTCCTAAGCTTGTCACAAAAGGGGGGAAGTTAATTGACTTTTTTTAGAGAATTAAAAGAGCAGATTAAATTACTGAGTGCAGATGAATTAAATGGAACTCCGGGTTCAGGTTTTATATAATCTGATTAATTATGCTATCTCTTCCGGTTTAATAAATTAGTTTGGCAAAATTCCTGTTTTATCCTAAGGACTAAGTCATAGACCCTTAAGAACTCGTTTACCAGAAAATGCTCGGTCTAATCAAGGTTCGAGCAGTACTATGTAAACGGACGTTAAAATCGAGGAATTATAATTGCATCTGTAAATACTAACTTATTAAATCATAATAAGTTTTCTCCCCAGATTTACGGCTTAAATAACCTGTCTATTTATCACCTGGTCTGATCAAAATAGACTTAGGAAACATTTTAATAAATTCATGTAATTTATTAAAATGGTGAGAGAAATCCTTTAAGCGTAACAAACTGTATTTATTAAAAACCGGTAAAAATATTGATTACATAATTAAACAAACCATAATTAAAAACCTTGCCCGGAGCAAATCCTCCTTAGCCAGACATATTAACTGGTAATAAATCTGACAGAGGTTGGACGTAATAAAAGCACGGAGACGTGATTAGTGAATGGAGAAATGGAGAGGTCGAAGAGTGAAACATGTACGTAGGTTAATATAAGTGAAGTGGGTGAATTTGAGAATTTAGAGAACTGGGGTATGAGATGTACGTGAGTGTTAATGGAAGAGAATGAATGAGGTGAGAATGAGTGATTTTCTGGTTTTCTCCGTGCACTCGTATAAGGCTGTAGGGAATGGGTATTTATAGAAGAAATGAAGAGTAGTCTTCCGTAGATATTTGCAGTTGATTGCCCACTTGAGTGCTTCATTGATTGAAGCATTGATTGCTTCATTCATTTATTGCAGGGGACAGTGGCGAAATGCGGGAGCGATTTAAGGTAGGCAGTGGTCGGAGTAGATAGATAAGGAAGAAGACGACTGCGCGAAGAAGAAAACTAGTCCGGCGTCCATTTTAGTCTTGACCGCGTCGAAGACCGCCTCGCGGTTTGGTGTGTGGTGTCCGCCTGATAAGTGGCGGTACTGGTAGTGGTGTCCGCGTGGTAACGGGGCGGACAAGACTGAAGCGTCCGCTAGCGGTCAGGTTAGTGGTGTCCGCCTGATAAGTGGTGGACAAGAGTGAGGCGTCCGCCTCCCTATTGGGCGGTTGAGCATGTGGTGTCCGCGAGTTAAGTGGCGGACAGGGGGGCGGTTGTGATGGAGTAGTCCGCCAGGCGGTTGTTCGTGAGGAGACCGCCCGTTAATGGGCGGTAGCGTGGTGGAGGAGTCCGCCACTTAGTAGGCGGTTGCAATCTTGACGTGGCCCATTTTCCTTTGGCTCTACATTCTTCTTTTGTACTCTGTTTTCTGAGCCGTTTGCGTCTATGTTCGTCTCTTCTTCGACTACTTCACTCCCGGCTTGGTTTTCCTCATGTTAAACCAATAATTTTGTGAGATAAACAATAAAACATAAACTAGAGGAAAACTAACCGAAGTAGAGAAATGAGCAAGAAAAGTGCTAATATTATACATGAAATACACCTAAATAACATGCTCATTTAGACACTTATCACACCCCCACACTTATCTTTTTGCTTGTCCTCAAGTAAAACCATGTACCTAAGCAAGTAGGAAATGCTCAATACTAACAAATATTATTATGAAGGGTAGGATAAAAAAGTCAATAGTTTATGATCTCTAAAACTTATTGAGGAGTGTGAAAAATTATCTGCTGGTGGCATAGGTGTGCTCAAGGCGAAAACAAAATAGAATTTCGGGGTATGATCTAAGGTACTTCAATGTTTCTTTTATTTTGGTGATTCCGAGAACTTTTACCATGGCCAACTTTTCTCAAGAATGGGCATTGAGGAGAAAATAAAAGGAAGAAAAGATTTATGCATTTGCTTCACTTTTGCATGAGGGATGAGAAAATGTAGGCATAATGCCTTTGTAATTAAGAACACTCAACTCTCTTTTGTTGGTTACCAATGGTGTCTCGAAAGTCCCTTATTATTGTATTCTTTTTTTTAAAACATAGAAATACCCCTTAGCAATCCCTAAGAGAGAAGACTGAAAGAAACCCTGAGCAATAAAATCCAACCAATTTGCAGATTATTGGTCACACCGCATATAAATATGCTCCTCAAAAGTAATCAAATGTCAAATTTGAAAAATTTTGTACCCTTTATCCTACAATTCATAATAGTATTAGTTTTTAAAGAGAACAACCTACATTAGCAAAGTACATAATTCAATTAGAACAAATGCGAGGTAAGCAGAAAAATAAGCAGAGAGACTTAACAAATTTTAAGCATTTTAGATGTCCTAGGTTCTTCCCCCACACTTTAGCTCAAGCAATGCCCTCATTGCGTAGATGAAATAAAATAATAGGGCAAGCAAAGTAAAGGAAAGAGTGTACTCCCCAGATTTCGTAGAGTGTGTAGAGCTCCCCCACACTTGAGTGTTGTGCTGTGGAATGTCATGAATTGAACCTGTAAAGAATATTCTACACAGAGAGAAGAACTCAAGTGAAGCCTGCATTTTATTATAGCAAATAAAAGGGAAATATAGTACAAAAAGGAAAAAAAACATATTAGATTAAAGGAAAGTAAAGATAGATAGTGGGTTGCCTCCCACCGAGCTGCCCGGGTTTAACGTCTCTAGCTAGATGTTTTTTTTTTATTATCCCGGATCATAAATGAATGTTGAAAATGGTAGTACCGGGAACAGGAAATTGGCAATATGTAGGACCGAACCACCTGGATCAAAACACAGAATTACGGCAACAATTATAGTAGGAAAAGACAAACTCCACAAACCTGGTTTTGAAGGAGGTGTTTGTTGCCATTAATATTGTATTGAAATCCGGGTGGTGGTGGTAGTGCTTCTCAAACTGGAGAATGTAAACATTCTCCTTTTGTTGTTTAGCCGTATGGGTGTAAGAAGGTAGTGGTGGTGCTTGCTCAAAGTCGAGGATGTAAATTTCTTCCTCTGGAATGTAAATGAAGGTGGAAGTGGGGTTTCAACGGGTGGGTTGGTGGGTATTATTTTCTTTGTTGAAGGGCCCAAATTTTCCAATGGATGATCCTTAGTGTGAGGATCATCCTTTTCAAATTTAAGGATGAAGACATCCTTAACTGCGTTGAGTGGTTCAGGGAGAACTTCTGGGAAATTTGTATCTTCAAGTTCTGACCCTGGATCAAATGGAAGGTAGCCTTCTCACTTAGCGAGCTGACTTCGAGTTTCCACCCTACTTCTTTGTTGCACAAGAGGGAAAGCTGTGATCCTCTAGATGAAGATCAAAGTTGGATGGCTTTTCCTCTTCAAATTTGAGGATGTAATAATCCTCGTCTTCTTTGAGAGGCTCATAGGAAGAGCCTTGAGTGAATTCAACTTCAGAGGGTGGTGGTTCCTCGAAGGTGATATTGGTATTCTGTTTGGATGTTCTGGCGGGAGCGAGCATTTCTTCCTCTTCATTCTCAAGGATGTAACAATCCTCATTGTCTGGGTACAGCACAGAGAAGGAGGGAAAATAACGGTAATTGACTTCAGAGGGAGGAGACTCCATGAAGTTGAGGTAGAAGTTGTCCTCTGATGGCTTGTCTTCAAGCTCAAGCAGAAGGTTTGATACCGTTTGCTCATTTTCGAACGGGGGTGGTGGTATTGAGTAACTCAAATCCTCAGGTAAATCGTCCACTACATGAACCAGTTTGCTCTCAGGTTGCTGTGATGTAAGATCTAGTGGACCTTCCATCATTTCGTTTATCGCAACTAATTTGGCATAGAGCTTCATTTGGTTCGTGTCGAGGTACTCTTCCTCGGCCTGCTGCTCCACTTCAGGGACCATTTCACTCTCGGGTTGTTGTGCTCTTTGAGCTAATGTGATGGGTTGGTCCATTATGTAAATTGCTTTTGCATACTCTTGGGATTTGGATTGGTTTGTGAGGGGAGTCGGCCAGGAGGTCTTTGTTGAGTTAGGAGTTGTTGAATCTGAGACTGCAAGGCTGTTTGGTCTTTGCGCAGAGCTGCGACCTCTTCTTGCGTATCTCCAGATTTACCCATCATCGCCTTAAACATCTCCTGCATCTGAGACATATCAGACTCAGGATTCGAAGGAGGTGGAGCTGGTCGGCTCGATGAAGCTTCGTTGCCATAAGGCTGTTGTTGAAATTGCCTTGGGCCTCCTTGGAAATTGGACTGAGGTCTGTAATTTTGGGATGTTTGTAGGGTATGTGGGTTTTGGATATTTCCGATGTTTGAGTAGCTAAGGTGGATTGCATGTTACGTTGCCATGGTTGTCTGTATCCTGAATTGTTGGTGATGTAGTTTGCTTCTTCTGCTGCTTTCATTTCTTGTAGTTGGGGGCATTGTTCATAATCATGAGGTCCGCAACATTGCGTACAAGAAATTGTTGTGACGTTTGAGATTGAGGAGCATAGCCTGGAGGGGTAGTAGGTGGTCGGGAAATCATCGATTTAGCTTGCTGAGGGAAGGAATTCATAGCCATCTGTTCGACCACTTTCTGTAGAGTGCTCACTTTTGTTGCTTGCTGAGCGTTGCTTCCATGAGTTGCTCATGGCTTCTCATGAGCTGGTCGAATTTGTTATCACTCTCCCCCAACATGATATAATCCTGGAGTACCGCTCCTTGATCCACCGGAGGCCCAGTCTCTAATTTCCTCACAGAGAGATTCCATGCTGTTCAGAAATTGTGCTCCCGGCTTTTTCAGAATGTCAGCCCCTAACGAAGATAACACCATTGTTCTGCACGGACCGATCAAGCCCTTGTAGAACAATTGTGATAATTGTTCCTTCGTCAGACCGTGGTGAGGACAAGTGAGTAGTAGACCTTTGAAACGGTCCCAAGTTTCACAAATATTCTCCGACCCTGGTTGTTAAATTATAAATTTCAGCATAAATTCACATCTCCAGAGTTCGGCTCGGAGGTAGGAATTTGTCATAGAACTTGGTGGCCATGTCGTCCCAGGTAACAATGGTACCCGGTGTTAAGCTATGATACCACTTGCTCGCGTTTCCCGTCAGGCTGTGTGGGAATAATGACAATCTTGCATATTGAAGTACTGCATCGGTTGCAGTAAGGCTATTGGCATGTTGTAAGAATTTTGTAACATGTAACAGGGCTTCGTCTGGACTGGTGCCATCAAACATGCCCAGCTCCTTCACACATCGAATCTGATGATATGGCTTCAGCTTTTGCCACTCTTCATATTCGGATGGGCTAAGGTGAGGAAGGACGATAGCAGGCTGTTGTCCTTGGTTAGACGGCCTGTTGATATTTCTAACCGTTGCTGGTGTAGCTGCCATGTTAGCTTCCGGGTCAGAATCTATCACTGTGTTGGTAATGTGCTGTTGAGTTCGTCTCTGCCTGAGATTGCGCAGAAAGGTTCTCTCGATTTCTGGGATGTAACCAACCGTGTGATTAATATTCTCTGGGAGGCTCTGTGACCTGGTGAAAGGCATACACCACTCAAAACAGAGAAAGAACTGGTTATACGTTAGAATAATAAAAGTGTTAGGAATTAGTAGACAGAAATTTAAAGTTAGTAGTTAGTATACAATGGAACGAAATGACAAGGGAACGAAATGACAATGGAACGAAATGACAGAAATTTAAAGTTAGTAGTTAGAGACAAGGGAACGAAATGACAAGGGAACGAAATGACAATGGAACGAAATGACAGAAATAAATAACAATAATATTAACAAATGTCAGAAGTTCGATGTCCAAAATTAGATGTCCAAGTCAGATCAGAAGTCCGAAGTCCGATGTCCAAATCAGATGTCCGAGGTTATATGTCCGAAATTGGATTAACAGTTTTTTTTTGAATTTTATTATTTAATTATTTTAGTAGATTAACAGATTATTGTAATAAAACAGGTGAATTAACCGGGCTTAGGGACTAGATTAAATCAAGTCCCCGGCAACGGCGCCATTTTGCAGAATGGATTTATCGTGAGTGATTTAGAAGAGGAGTAGTTGTTAAAAGAAAGAAATTAATACTCAAAATATCCGTCGGGCTGCAAATTAAAACCCGGTCGTAGTAGTGTAGAAGACAGAAGCGGCCGGGGTCAAACCGTGGGACTTATAGCGAGCTAAAGTAGTTCCTAAGCTTGTCACAAAAGGGGGAAGTTAATTGACTTGTTTTTAGAGAATTAAAAGAGCAGATTAAATTACTGAGTGCAGATGAATTAAATGGAACTCCGGGTTCAGGTTTTATATAATCTGATTAATTATGCTATCTCTTGTTTTAATAAATTAGTTTGGCAAAATTCCTGTTTTTATCCTAAGGACTAAGTCATAGACCCTTAAGAACTCGTTTACCAGAAAATGCTCGGTCTAATCAAGGTTCGAGCAGTACTATGTAAACGGACGTTAAAATCGAGGAATTATAATTGCATCTGTAAATACTAACTTATTAAATCATAATAAGTTTTCTCCAGATTTACGGCTTAAATAACCTGTCTATTTATCACCTGGTCTGATCAAAATAGACTTAGGAAAACATTTTAATAAATTCATGTAATTTATTAAAATGGTGAGAGAAATCCTTTAAGCGTAACAAACTGTATTTACTAAAACCGGTAAAAATATTGATTACATAATTAAACAAACCATAATTAAAAACCTTGCCCGGAGCAAATCCTCCTTAGCCAGACATATTAACTGGTAATAAATCTGACAGAGGTTGGACGTAATAAAAGCACGGAGACGTGATTAGTGAATGGAGAAATGGAGAGGTCGAAGAGTGAAACATGTACGTAGGTTATATAAGTGAAGTGGGTGAATTTGAGAATTTAGAGAACTGGGGTATGAGATGTACGTGAGTGTTAATGGAAGAGAATGAATGAGGTGAGAATGAGTGATTTTCTGGTTTTCTCCGTGCACTCGTATAAGGCTGTAGGGAATGGGTATTTATAGAAGAAAATGAAGAGTAGTCTTCCGTAGATATTTGCAGTTGATTGCCCACTTGAGTGCTTCATTGATTGAAGCATTGATTGCTTCATTCATTTATTGCAGGGGACAGTGGCGAAATGCGGGAGCGATTTAAGGTAGGCAGTGGTCGGAGTAGATAGATAAGGTGAAGAAGACGACTGCGTGAAGAAGAAAACTAGTCCGGCGTTCATTTTAGTCTTGACCGCGTCGAAGACCGCCTCGCGGTTTGGTGTGTGGTGTCCGCCTGATAAGTGGCGGTACTGGTAGTGGTGTCCGCGTGGTAACGGGGCGGACAAGACTGAAGCGTCCGCTAGCGGTCAGGTTAGTGGTGTCCGCCTGATAAGTGGCGGACAAGAGTGAGGCGTCCGCCTCCCTATTGGGCGGTTGAGCATGTGGTGTCCGCGAGTTAAGTGGCGGACAGGGGGGCGGTTGTGATGGAGTAGTCCGCCAGGCGGTTGTTCGTGAGGAGACCGCCCGTTAATGGGCGGTAGCGGTAGCGTGGAGGAGTCCGCCACTTAGTAGGCGGTTGCAATCTTGACGTGGCCCATTTTCCTTTGGCTCTACATTCTTCGTTTGTACTCTGTTTTCTGAGCCGTTTGCGTCTATGCGTTCGTCTCTTCGACTACTTCACTCCCTCACTCCCGGCTTGGTTTTCCTCATGTTAAACCAATAATTTTGTGAGATAAACAATAAAACATAAACTAGAGGAAAACTAACCGAAGTGGAGAAATGAGCAAGAAAAGTGCTAATATTATACATGAAATACACCTAAATAACATGCTCATTTAGACACTTATCACCATGGGTGAGCTTTGACTGGTTTAAGTTAAATAAGTAATTAGTGTTATTTTTTGGGTACTATTCATACTTAATTGCCAATTTTTGATTTTATTTTTAAACATTGATTTAGACTTTATAATATGGTCTATCATGTCACATTAATGTTATAAGAACTTAATGTAGTCTTTACAGTGACAAAAAGTCATTATCTTAGAGCTCATACACAAAAAACGTGCTTTAAGGAATTTTAGTGCACATTTTGAGTCGCAGGGTGTTTCTGAGCTATGTTTTCTTTGAGAACAGTTGTTTTGTGTTCCTTACATGATATTTGATCATGGTATCCAATTTTATAACATTTAGAGGTCATTAGACCTTTAAGGTATTCTTAGAGCATATTTTTGCCCTACTTGACCTTGAAGCATGAAAATGCTTGTTCTTTGTGTTGGATTGTTGTCCAATGATTGTAATATGTTTAGTAATGTGTTAATAAGCTTAGGAAAAAATTTTAGGTCCTGAGAAGCTCATTTGGGTATTTATTTACCCTAAACAGTCAAAGGTGCAACATCTTGCTTTGTGTTGACCACTGTTGTTCTCAGTTGACTTTTAAGGCATGTTTCGGCTTAATCAATGTGATTAAATATTTAATCCATATTTTATTAGTTTGGGGTATTTCAGTCTACCCCCCTAAAAAGGCTTCGTCCCGAAGTCCTTACCCATCTACAGTTCACCTAAGGAATCAAGTTCCACTAAGTAATCACAGACAGATCATCACTAGGAAGTACATTCCACTACGTTCAGACTTAGTCTTTATGTATCACATTTGATACGGCATCAATCTAATTTCATATAGTCAATAATCATGACACATTCATTCATAAACATCACTAAACAAGGTGCAAAATTCATAGTACACAACACTAGACAAGGTGCAAACTCATAGTACACAGTACTAGACAAGGTGCAAAACTCATAAAGTACTCAAAGGTGTCTCACAAGGGTACTCCACGCACCCCTATTCATATGCAAGTATCTCGCGAGGATACCTCTACACCACTCTGCGTGTATGTGTATGCATATCTTTAACGATGGAAAATCACAGGGAAGCAGTCATGAAGACCAGGACTTGACGATCCCCAACCCCATGCTAACCAACGTCAACCACCCGTGGACACACCGGTTTAGTAACGAAGGACACTGCGGTCCACGGCTCCTCAGACAGTATCACCTAATTTCCTTAATCACCCCGCAGACACACCGGTCTAATGACAAAGGGCTTTGCGGTCCACGGCTCTTTGGGTGATGTCACTCGCAGACACACCGGTCTAATGATGAAGGACTCCACGGTCCACGGCTCTTCGAGTGACGCCCTAAATTCTAATTTCTATTCATATCTGTGTCCACTTGTATGAAGTTTCGAGAGTCATTCAACCCCGACGTGGTCAGCGTCAGTGTTGAACTATCTCTCACCTCAATTGTGTGTTCGGTTTCGCTTGATCGGACCAGGGTCAAGTTCAACTTCCCACGTCAATTTCAATCAATCAATTTTTATTCACTTTTAATCTTGTTTCCTCTCTTGATATTTGCCACCTTGTGTTCTATAGATACACAAGTCAACTAGTGTAATTAATCTAATCACTGGCATGTGGGATCATGTATCCTAACCATGTACCAAGTTCTTTCAACTTATAATTATTCATACAACTCCTAGAGGTTTTACCTCCACTAGGTTACACATCGGTCTCATGCCGATTCACTCATCGCATTCCAATAACCGGTTTCATACCGAGTCATGAATCATATGTATGGAGCTTTCTACTCCTTCTATTTGAAATCTCCCATCGGAGTTACCAGATAGACCTACTTGAACTCTCAACCGGAGATAACAAGTTAGGCGTTTATGTGTTTAATGTTCGCAATGTTTGCATAAGTATTGGAATTAGGATAAGAACACTCTATCTGTTCTCCCTTTCCTATTCGCCACAGGAATGCGAACTAAAATATATATATTCATACACATAATACATCACAATATTACCTCAAGTAATATAACCAGTCATAATACTTGTACTCTACGTACAATAATAGTTTGCAGCATGTGTACCATGCGCTACGTACTCCTACGTACGATATAATTTAAGCGTGCGAAATCGCTCTAACCCCCTTAAAAATGATTACGCCCACGTAACCTATGAATATATCATCGTGAAGTAATATTGTTCAAGATGTTCCATTCCAGTGGAATTATTCGTGCACTAATGTGCTACATATTTCATTACCCTTTTTCTATAGGGTTGGGCTTTAGCCCCTCAGGTTATACTGTCTATCCTGGTTAGGTGTATGTATATTCATGTACAGTTTGATCGGGAGATGTAAACACATCATTTGTTTCCCAAACCCGCTAGGTACGTCAAACCTAAGCAATATGGGCCCACTCGCTCCGTAAGCAGTATGCCCAACTACTTTATGGTTAGTTTACCCCCTTTTTGGTAGTAGTTTCATGTCGGTTTCAACTCCATGTGACGGTGTTTTCTACACACGGTCTTCCATAATTATGGGAATGGAGTAATTTATTTGGCTGCGTGGTATCGTTAGTCACACGCGCTTATTATTTCAACTAGCCATTCTATTCAGTCCTCCTGAATTCCATCCATGCTCATGGTATATTCCCATGAGTTCATGCCACCCTACTGAACTAACCTTCGGTATAAGGTTGTCGAGCTATGCTCTAGCACCTAGTGCTTGTAATAGTTGTCTCTAAAATATCAAGACGAGTCTGATATGCATCTATCTAACTGGCGCCTCATGACTCCAAGTTATTTCCCTCTGGAATGAGTTCGTTCTTTGGGTACCTTATAGGTCCGCTTTTGCTAGTGTGAACTCGTATCCCTCGTGTGTTGGTATTTTAGTATCCACATATATGGTTCATCCCTCTTCTCGATTAGGGGAATCCATTTGTTTATCTGATGTTCCACCTTCTAATTCTTACCAACATAATTCAGTTAACAGTTATGATAATGGTCGCTTTGTTGCGCACCATGTACTAGTCGATTGGACGGTTATCCGTCATTGCGGTTTGCATGGAGTATCTAATCTCCAGCTTAGAGTATCTCTTGTAATGCTCGCTTTTGCCCTTCGTCTGTTGTAAACATACAATACGACTGTGGGTTTTAGCTTGGCATTCATTTTTTGTTCAAACCTAATTGGTACTAACATACTAACGTTTTATGGCTTGAGCATGTGGTTATTATTATTTAATGCGACATCATCGCAGCGCCCGCAGCGCATGGTATAACTCTCTCTCTGTGCCCCCTTTTGGGTAGCATCTAGTATCACAAAGGTTTCTCTAATATCACTTCCTTAGATACCACAATTCCTCTTCTCATTCATGAGTTCAACTTGCATTACCATTAATTGACCTTGGCTTCCTCGTTTACTAAAATCCCTAAAACTTATGTTCTAACTCCTCCATTGTGAAGTTGCGACCTTATGTCCTTTTATTATCAAGCTATCCTTGATTTTTCCTAACCTTGTTAGTTTGTCTGAGATCTCTCTCGTCAATACATGGTTTACCTAGTCAGGGTTCCATTCGTTGACTAGACACAGGGTTGATTACCCCTGGGTCCTTACACTACTCGTTTACATACATGGGGTACCATACTGATACATTACTACTTACCCAACTAACTTAATGTGAGTTTTGTCAGGCCCCACAAGCTCCTAGGAGTGCGGTCGTCCCATGTCTCGTTTAGTGCACTCGTAGCGTTCGTACCCGGTAGTTATCGTACTCTTAGTCCTGGTAATTTATGTTTAAGTAACTATGCTGCCAATTCTTAACCTTTGATGTCAGAATGGCCCTAACATTAGGTTCTATGGTTTCTTTGATTAATTTGTATTCCTTTACCTTCACTAAGATAGGTGTTTGCGACTTATCGCCCTAATTCTGGTTTCCACATGCTCGTCGTCTGGTATCTGTGAGTGGGGATCAGTAACTACTTATTATCTCTCCCATTCACTCCTAGGCTGTTAACGCCTTCAGATATGAGTTTTCAGTTCTCGAACTCCACCCAATCCACTAGGTTACACCTTATGGTGTAGTCCAGACTCCATGATAAAGGTTGAAACCTTATGTTCCCTTATCTTATAGAAGTCCCTTTAGTATGATATTAATCAATACCTGTGACTCATCACCTTTGTTCTCCTAGTCCTGGGTCATTTTGGTGGTACTCTTATTCTGATAGCTAGATGATTGTTGGTCTTGTTATTTTAATTTATTCCTGGTTGGTTCTAACACTTTCTCCTATGGTTACAATTGGATACCCATAACTTAGTGGTTTCCGCCAATCATTGCTCTTCATCGTATAATCCTCACTCTTATTCACTCATATTTCCTCCATCCTCTTGAGAGGTAACTTGTATCAGGTATTCCTTCATCAGCTACTTTCACTGTTTAGTTTATATCCACTGCCCTCCATACGGGAGTCTAGCAGCATAGTGGATCAACAACACCTCCGGTGTGTGTGGTGCGGGCATAACATCGGCCCTTTTATTGCACGTTCACATCTGCCTATTAATTATATATTTTTTAAAGTCTTGACTCGTATAGCTCACTTCTTGCCCTCTGGCAATGTTCAATGGTAGTGTTTTAACCACGAGTGTCTCGCACTCTCTAAATGTGGTTATGCTGGTCCTGATGACCCGACACTTCTCACCGGTAATGATTGACGTTTAATGTCCATACCGGCACTGGGGTTAGGCTTGTAGGCACAATTATCGTTGTTCTCATTTAATCCCCTTTTATTCTCTACTATATGGTGTATATTTTCAGGTTTAATGGTCAGACCGGCTAGGTCTTCGCGAGGTTTATCGACCTCAAACCCAAGGGTTCCGTACCCCTGCCTTTAAAAAGGCCATGTCCTGTTTCGTTGCATTACGGACTCACATAAGAGTTTAGAGTTTACTGATAATGCTTGGACCACTACGCCCTTTAGGGTTAATTTACCGTCGCTGCACTTGCTGTAGCAAGTGCGCAAGGTAGGTTGAAATTTAATGCTTTGGTTAATGTGGCACTTGCAGTGGCAAGTGCACCATGCAGACTGAGCCACCGGTACGGTGTGTCAGTGCAGTGCTATTCCCCAATCAGGTTCCTGTTCCAGTCAAAAGTTCTTATTCAAATTGTTACAGTCTCACTCTCACTCCGCACTCGTTCTCACAAGTTTACCATGGTAGTAAGGTCTTACTCTCCTCTCGAGGCGTTGCATGATAGCAATTTAGCGAGTTCTTGTTTCTACAGCTCTCATAATCTCTCCTCATACACATCAGGCCATTTTGAACCTTTAGTATTGCATGGATAAAGTTACTCGCTTCGGGTGAGACTTCTATAAGGTCATCCATTCCGTCAGTTACATATATCGTAAACTAATCATTACTCGTCATTTCCACTTTCTTTCCCCTAAGCGCACTAACCAGTGCTTTCCTGGATGTAGGACAGGGTTGCTTTGCTTATGGCAAGCAAACCCATTAGTCCTACGGAAATTATCTCCTCAACCTCGGTTTAATATTCATCTCACACTCATATGGTATGCATTGCGTCATTACCAGGACCTCCGGTCCTAAACATTACACCAAACACTAAGTCTTATTCACTACATTTAACGTGTTCTCATAGCATCCACATCGGGTCTTCCCGATCAGGAGAGTTATCTCCGTGGCGCTTCTCATTTCTTGTGTTACCAGGTAGTACCGAGGTACGGGCTGCGGCGGGTGGGGTACCATTGCAAATTTCAATTTCCCGGATGTTCTCTCTCATCAAGTGCGAGCAGTTCATACCGTCCTCGCGTTACTTGGGGTTGCGGAACCTTCACCACCTTCCGCTGCTCCGTGTTCTTCCTTAGTACTGTTACCCAGACCTCTCCCTGACATATGTCAAGAGGACGGGTTATACCTTACTCGGTCAAATACCGTAGTCTCGGTCGTTTAATATTGAAGTGCCTCTACGGCTAAGGTGTGCAAGCCTTGAGCATTGCATCAACCCCGCAAGGTCACAGTCCTCACAACGTTTCCCGTATTCCCAAAACCTATGCTCACTGTATAAGTCCTAGTATCTCTTGTCATCAGAGCGGTACTCCGCTCTGATACCACTTTTTGTAACACCCCTACTCTAATCGGCTCCTAATCATCTTACTTAACATTGTAATCGCAACGGTAATCTCAACATTGAACTACTGGTGTCACCGTTGTCACTCTCGCCCATACGAGTAATAACGTGCTTACTGATACATTCTAAAATACAAAACAATTTCCCACAGTGACAACAACAGAGGTAGATCTAACTTTCCCAAACCAATATAAATTACATTCACAGTGAGCATTCTAAGTATCCCAATCCTATACACGTTTCTAAGTTCGTATCAAAATGCAACAGTGCATATTTAAACAACTATAATTAAACCACCCAGCGCGTCCCTCTCTTTGCCGACACCGGAAGCTGCATACCTGCAAAATGTTTGTTTGTGGTATGGAATCAGCCCCTGCTGAGTATATTACTACATGACTGTCATGCCCCCTCGGACCCTCAGTTAATTGGTCGAGAGCATGCAATTCATTTTCATGCAAGTAGTTTAATGTGAAAACTGTAAAGCAATAATATATATTGCAGTAAACTCAAATAACAAACAAGCCCCCGGCTTCACACATCGCATCGTAATAAACCACTGGAAGTGTTACAACGCTTATATGAGTACATAGATTTTACTCCAACAAACACTTGATAGTTCATAATTGAGTACGGCGACTCACTCGACCAAACAATCCACCATAGCCTACACATGAGTACAACGACTCGACTCAACCAGTTCACCACACACAATATGAGCACAATGGCTCGTTCAACAAACCATCCACCACATACCACACATAATTACAAAGCATAACCACTGAGCAACAAGGCGAAACAACGAGAATTATAAACAAGTATAATTTCCCGTCTTTGGCGTACAAGCCCAGATAATGTTCGCCTAATGTACGAGCTAATATAGTCTTTCGTATTTGTTCAGTCATGCCTAAAGACAACGTCTCGTTAGAACAACGTGTCTCTAAGTTACCCATCTCTTATGGCGGGTCACCCACGGCAATAGCCACTCCAGCGGTAGAGTCTTCGACCTACGAACAATCTGTAGTTTGTTGGAAATTTATCCAGATACTTACGGTTACCACACGGTATCCTAGTATCGTTAATGGATCACAGTTCACAGCAAGAGCCACATCCTCTTGATAAACTTATCTATACCATCGCATCGTTTTATTACCATTTTTTTTACATAGCAGACTAAGTCGCAGTCAATCCTGAGTATGTCGACTCGGGATCTATTGCTAGATATGAGAGCGGCGTTAAAGAGGCCAATGCTCCGTATATAAGTCCCATATATTTTATATATCTTATTATCCTAATGCTACAACGTTTTACTTACGTTCCTTATATTACACATATAAGATAGCATCATTGCCGCTAGTTCGTTTTATAATGTTCATATATATGAACGGTACTGTTATCGTACAATAGTAATAATAATAAAGCAGCATTAATACGCAACTCAAGCATATTAATTTCACACAAGCAACATTCAATCTTATACAGATTTGCACACAATGTCTGAACTGAGGAAATCCCCAGAGACAATCAAGCCACATAAATAACATACCGTTCACCCTGAAAGTATTACGGTGAGTATGATTCAGCTAGATCCGATGCTCCTCGTGTCGTCTCTAACAGTATAACAATACATAACGCTACTGATTAGAATCCCGTATAACAACTTAATTCTACGGTACCCCGTACCGTCGCTATTACCTACCTCCCGTTAATCCACCGTTATTAACTGTCAACGTTTTGTCGGGTTTTCGGCTTAACTCGGGATTAGGAAAGACGTTATACTTCATGCGTGGTTACGTTCGAGTATATTAATATACTAACTTAAACGTTTATTATCGCATGTAATTTAATACACATTTGTATATTATATAGCTTGTCACTATATTGCATGTATAATCTTATCGTTTATTATACATCTCACCTTAGTATTTATTTTCCTAAGGTTTGTTTTTCCAGTTAATGTGGTATAATTCATATGTAAAATACTTTGAATTATATAAATCCTCATTTCCCATGTATACCCCTAACATTAGATTTCCATATCTAATGTTTGTAATTCTTCTCTCCTTATATATATCATTTTAATTATGATAATATATGGTTATTGAACCACATTATATTTTCCACATCCTAACAAACATATATTATTTATATACATGTATTATGAGACCATTTATTATATGGTAAATCTTTATAATATATTCATTCTCTTTTAATAATGAATATTTCTTATATTATAAAGTTATAACCTTTATAACATTGAAAACCATATTATAAATTTTTGTTCTAAAATTCCCATTATTTCCGACACAAACTATTGCTCTCTTAAATATTTACAATTAACCCCAATTATATTCCATTGTCACACTTATAATATATACCATGTAATATAACATCTTTAACTTATAGGAGAGTATAACCTATGGTTATATTTTGTAAATTCCGAACAGACCTTATTCTGGTTTATATTGCCATTTGGCCCTATTTATAACATATAGTTTTATAATATCATTAAAAACTATATATTCTACACATATCTTATTAAATACCCTTATATAATTTTAAAAATCAACCAATTTCACCAAAGGGTTAAGATATCCTTATTAACCCATATACTTTCGGTATTTGGCTATACTACCAATATATTTCTCTCCAAAGTGTCATAATGATATAATAACTATATATTATACATATATAGTTTATTTTAATTCCAAAAATCAACCCAATAAATTCCTAAAAATTCCTAATAGAGCCCATGGGTGTTTATAATACCATATACACCCTTTATTTTCGTAATAACATATATACCACATATGTTATAAAGTTGTTACAAATTAAATACATAACTTATTATAAAACCTTAAATAAGTTATCTAACTTATTTAATTGGTCAAAACCTACCATATGGTCAAGGTTGACCACCTTAATATTTCCTTGACCATCAATTTCCATTTAATACGGTTTATACCCTATCTTTTAGAAATTACCCTTTAACCCCAAAACTTTACATCATCTTATAATTTTCATATAAACTCATTTAAACCTCCAATTTTCGGCCATAATATTATATAGCCCCCAATTTAATTTAATTACACTATAACCCCAATAATATGCGGTAATGCATATTTATCACTAAACTTAAAATAAAGCTTATAAATGCATAAATAGAATGACCTAAAGTACGTGGCCTTATTACAAACATTGGCTTATAGAATAAATTACACATAAATGTCCACAAGTACTGTAAACTCTCGGCCCTCACCCAACTTATCAATACTTACCAATCTTCCACATAATGTCTTAAATTTGACAATTATGCTAATTAATTAGTTATAAAATTTATTTAACCATTCCTTAATCACCTAAGGTCAAGATAAGACCTTAATTAACCATTCACTCACGGCCAATATATATACATATGTATAAACACATATTAATATACCAAGTGTAGGTTTAAGTGATTTATACCTTATTTTTGCCAAGTTTAAGCCTTGTTTGGCCACGGAAATTTCAAGGAAAATTTACACAGCTTCTTAGATGAGTTCTAACAGCAACATAATGATATGGTTAGTCTCCAAGCAAGATCTAACCATAGGAAGTGTTTAATGTCAATTTTCAAGGTTAAATTTACCTCAAAATACCAAGGTAACAAGGTTGGTCTCGGCCTGTTTTTACAGTAGGCAAAGAGTGTAAAAGAGCTACTAAAACCAAGCTTTAAACTGGTATAACTCAGATTAGAAGATGGCTAATCTTTACCTTGTTTAAAAGCCTAAAACGGTGTTTTTTGGCTTGGATCTGGTTATACTTCGAAGATCTTGATGTACCAACTGAATAAGTATGTTAATATGAAGATTATCAGCTTAGACACAAAGTTTCACAGCCGAATTTGAAGGGAATCAAAAGATATGTGCTTAAAGCACATTTTTATACCTTAAGAACAAGATTAGCTTTCTCCACCTTCTTCCCTTGTTAATGCAGAGATACACCCTTCATTTAACCTCAAAAACAACCTAAGAACATTGATGGAAGTGTTGATGCTTTGCTCCATTGAAAGAGGAAGGAAGTTGAAGAAAATGAACATTTAAAAGCTTAATAAGCTTACCAATGGTGATTGCTGTTCTCTTCTGAGTTTGGATGTGTTCTTACGTAAATGGAGAAGCAAAGAGAGGTAAGGAGCTGCTGGTGTCGGCAGGCAAGAAGGCAAGTGAAGGAAGAATGATTAATTTAGCTTTTAAGGCATTATTTGTTACTTTATGGAATAGTAACTAGGTGAGTCACCAAATTAGCTGTATAATTGATTGAAGATTGATAATCAAGTGGGCATGACAGCTGTAGGGGGTCGGCAGCCTTTGGTCAATACCATGGGTGAGCTTTGACCATGTTTTAAGTTAAATTAAGTAATTAGGTGTTATTTTTTGGTACTATTCATACTAAATTGCCAATTTTTGATTTTATTTTTAAACATTGATTTAGACTTTATAATATGGTCTATCATGTCACATTAATGTTATAAAGACTTAATGTAGTCTTTACAGTGACAAAAAGTCATTATCTTAGAGCTCATACACAAAAAACGTGCTTTAAGGAATTTTAGTGCACATTTGAGTCGCAGGGCGTTTCTGAGCTATGTTTTTCTTTGAGAACAGTTTTGTTGTGTTCCTTACATGATATGATCATGGTATCCAATTTTATAACATTTAGAGGTCATTAGACCTTTAAGGTATTCTTAGAGCACATTTTTGCCCTACTTGACCTTGAAGCATGAAAATGCTTGTTCTTTGTGTTGGAGTGTTGTCAACGATTGTAATATGTTTAGTATGTGTTAATAAGCTTAGGAAAAAAATTTAGGTCCTGAGAAGCTCATTTGGGTATTTATTTACCCTAAACAGTCAAAGGGTGCAACATCTTGCTTTGTGTTGACCACTGGTTTCTCAGTTGACTTTTAAGGCATGTTTAGGCCTTAATCAATGTGATTAAATATTTAATCCATATTTTATTAGTTTGGGGTATTTCACATGCCACTTCTGTGGCAAGGTGGAAACGATATATCATGTTCTTAGGGACTGTCCGATTGCTGAAAAAACTTGGAACCATCTTCTCCATAGCAGGTTCAAATCCAGGTTTTTTGTGGGGACTTGCGCTCTTGGCTTCTCTTTTTATGAACAACTCGGATTGCTTTATGATTAGAGATAAATGGAATGCATGTTTTTCTATTACTTGTTATCTGCTTTGGAAATGGAGAAATGCTAAGCTGTTTGGCAGAGAGAATAGAATGTTCATGCCAATTCAGATGGTAGTCCAAGCTCTTCATCAAAACAGCAGGGCGCAGACTTTGCTCGTTTCAATGAATCAAAAGAACCTCCTATGCACTGAGGCTGCTTTGAGTTTTACTCAAGATGGTCCGAATCTGTTGAGGGAAGTCCTTTCTTGGTCTCCTCCTGATGAATTGTGGTTTAAAATTTAACATTGATGGTGCTTTGAATGTTGTCTCAGGTAAAGCAGCAGCTGGGGGTGTTTGCCGAAATCATCACGGGCAATGGGTGATTGGCTTCGAGATGGCGTTTGGAGAAAAAGGCCCTCTTCATGCGAAATCCATGGCAATGCTTCAGGCGGTTCAGATTATTTATGAAAGGCAGCTCAGAAAACGTGGATGTTTGCTCAGACTCCAAGCTTCTTGTTGATCTTTTGGAGATTGCCCCCATCACCATTGTCTAAGGCCTATCATTTCTGAATGTAAAAGGTTACTTGATGCATGTTATAATGTTAGGGTGAACTTCACTCCTAGAAACTGTAATAAAGTGGCCGATAGTTTAGCCAAGGCAGGTTTGAAACTGGACTTAGGGGTCTATGTGATGGAGGTTGCTCCGGCTTTCATTCTTCCCCAACTCCATGAGGAAGCTACTGTAACTTTTACTAATGAATAAAATGTAGGCTATGCCTCCGTTCTTTGACAAAAAAATAACGCGTCCCATAAGAAGCATTGCTTTTTTCTTTTGTGTCGAGTGCTCTGACCGCTGAAGCATGCTGCTCTATTCTCACGTGAGCATGTGGTGGACTTTACGTGCATGGATGGAGATGCATGCAAGGATGCATGTGGCATAAGTATAAAGATGGCTGGCTGCTGGTCCGTGAGCATGCTGGAAGAAATAAATCTCACGTCTACAGCCTTGTCTATGTTGCTCACGTGCATGGTTAAATAATTGGGAAAAATTCACGAGATACCCCTGTTTTCTTTCGTAATTCACAATATATCCATGTGATTTAAGTAATTTAACTTTAAACATGCTTAAATGTTGTCCAAAATTGATGAAACTTTACATGGACGATGCTAAAGTGTTATATTTTGGTCCATTATCAAATTTGAGTTTTTCAAACTCACATGTGACCTGTGGGACCCAATGAACAGTCATATATTCATTGGGTCCCACATGTCACATGTGAGCTTAAAAAACTTCAAATTGATATTGGACCAAAATAAACACTTTACATCGTCCTGTAAAGTTTCATCAATTTTGAACAACATTTAAGCATGTTTAAAGTTGAATTACGAAAATCACAGGGATATATTGTAAATTACGAAAGAAACAGGGGTATATCGTGAATTTTTCTCTAAATAATTTTAGGTGAATCATGAACATTCCACACGATTAGGTACAAAATGGTTTGAGTGCGTGGCTGGCATTACGTGCATGGTTAAAGATTTGTACGTGAGATTAAGGAGCAGCAGGTAGCTTGCTTGCTTGCGCCTGTCTGCTAGCTTGCTTGCTTGCACCAGCGTGCTAGCTTGCTTGTGGTGAACAATGTCAATTTGGAGCATTTACCTAAAATATAATAAAACTATATAAGTTTGCTAATATAATTAAAATGCTTTATAAAGTGGTGAAATTATGTTATGAACCATGTAAAATACATGTGGAAATAGCCCTTATAAGTATATATTTCACCACTTATCATCAATTGAGAAAACACTCACGCTTACCATTTACTCGTTCTAACACTAGTACATTACATGCCTTTGATTTGTTACATTGTGATCTATGGACATCTCCCATTTTAAATGTTAGCGGTTGCAAACATTATCTTGTTATTCTTGATGATTTTTCACACTACGTTTGGACGTTCCCCCTCAAACTAAAATCCCAAATGATGATCGTTATACAATAATTTCATGCTTTTGTCTGTACACACTTTAATCGTACAATCAAACACATTCAATGTGACTATGGCCGGAATTTGACAACTATGATTTGCGCACCTCCATGGCCGCTCATGGCACTCTCTTGTGTTTTTCTTGCCCTCACACCTCTCAACAAAACGACAAAGCTGAACGCATGATGCGAACCCTCACCAACGCCATCCACACTCTCCTCTTTCACAGTCACCTCCCCTCAAATTTTGGGTTGAGGCTCTCGCCACCGCCAATTATCTACTTAACCTCACCCCCACCTCCACCACCAATTTTCGCAGCCCCCATGCATCAAAAACCTTCCTATACTCACCTTTGGCCCTTCAGTTCCTTTGCTTTCCCAACATGACCACCACCACCGCCCACACAAAACTACAACCCCGCACTACACCCTACGTCTTCCTCAGCTATGCACTAAAGTATAAGGGTTATCGTTGTCTTACTAAGGTAATCACTTCACCCATGTCATTTTTGCTGAAAACATTTTTCCTTACTCCAATGCCTCACATCTTTCCTCCCACCCATCTGTGCGGCCCAATGTTGACGAGAACACTTGCCTACACCCATCTCTATTTTTTCCGCCACACTTTTGGCCACTCCCCTACTCGGCCTCCAGCCCACGTGCATTTAGCCCATCCTCGCTCTCACACCTAGACAGCCCACAACCAGTCCCACTTACCTTCTGTGCGCCCACTACATCAGCCCCACATTTCCCCCCTCCCTAGCATGCTTCACCTACCCCGAGCCCACAATTACCGTCCTCCCCCTCGGATTCACCTTACCACCCTACCGACAACCTTCTCCGGGCCCACCCACTCACCCAACCTTAATTCGTTTACTCTCACGGTGCCCGCCCAATCACCCTTAATTCGCTCACTCTCACGGTGCCCGCCCAATCACCCTTCTCCCTCACCCAACAGTCTCTGCCCCTTCCTCCCTCGCTCAACCACAATTCACTTCCCTCCATCCCATGACTATTCGATCCAAATCCGGCATTATTAAACCACAACAACACTTTATTCTCTTCACCACCGCCTCTCCTATTCCCTCCTCATATAAACAAGCCCTCTGTTTTCTTTAGTTGTTATGGAGACAAATGATATTGATACATGGACCCGTAGCTTGTATCGTACTTCATTAGGTTTGAAGAATCGGTTTAGGTTTGAATTGAGTTATAATGGATTTTTTAATAAAAAAAAGTAGATCGAGTGATCATGAGTTGGATTGGGTTCTGCCACTCCCATTCATCAGGTCCACGTATGATGTATCTCCACAAGTGAGTAGACTATAAGTACACAAGCTAGATTCATAAACATACAACAAAATACTGTTTTATTGTAATTAATCACTTTACCTGTTCAAAATATAAACCTTTTAAAAAATTTGTGCACGTTTTTATTCTTACTTTTTATTTTCTGTTAAACAATTATTAGCTTACATTAAATATTACGATCATAATGCTAAAAAACTAAAAACAATTTACATATTAGAATAAAATTTGAATACTAATACGACCTATATTTTTGAAGGGAAGGAGTAATTTAAAGCTTAATCTTGCTGCTAAGGTATCTTGATTTTGAAGAATCTATTTAAGTATATCCAAACTAAAAGCCTAGAATAATGTAGGAAATTTTTTAACTTTTATGAAGGATTACAATTGTGTGTGTTTTGTGGAACTGGTGTCTTGGTCAATGTTTTGGTTGTGTTGGATCCATTTGGGATCCAACCGGAACCATCTTTTATTTTCTATTTTATTTTAGGAAAATTCTCAATATACCTCTGTTTTCTTTTGTAATTCATAATATACCCCTTTTTTGAAACTGTCACAAGATACCCGTGTCTTCTTTGCTAATTCACAAAATGCCCCTTTTTGTTAACGGCCGTCAAATACTTCGTTAACCTCCCCTGTAAAATGACTATTTTGCCTCTGACCCGTTTTTTTAGAAAATTCACAGTTCATTTTGGAATGACTTTTTTTTTTTTGAAAATTGTAAAGTTTATAATATACCCTTATTTAAGTTTGTTGTTCACGAAATACCCCTGTTTATGTTTTGAAATTCACAAGATACCCCTGTTTATGTTTTGTTGTTCACGAAATACCCTTAACGCCCTGATGGCTAGACAAAACATCGCTTAGTTTTCTCTTGTTTTTCAAGTGCATTCAACCTCTTCATAATCCCATGACAAATGTTGTTTGCATTCTAGTTCTTCAAGGTTTCTTGTCTCTCAGAATGTCTCACCAATAGCTGAGTATACACAATTATAATATATGACTAGAGACAAATAAATATAGCATGGATTATTTACATAATTAGGTAGATATCTTCAAGTAAAGAGTAGATTGGTTTAGTCTTGTGACTAACAATAATGTCACAGGCATTGGGTTTAAAATGGCTAACTATTAGTCAAACTCAATAGTGGACCAGAACTTTTGTTTAGGGGGGGATTTTAAGAGCATTACTTTTGAAAATACAAAATAACATAATGTTTTAAAGAACAATAGTGTCACCCTCCCCCCCCCCCCCCCCCACAAACAAAAGTTATGGTCCACTATTGAGTTTGACCAAGAGTTAGTCATTTAAACCCAATGCATGTGACATCATTGTTTGTCCACAGGACTAAACCAATCTACTCTTTGCTTGAATGTATCTACCTAACTATGTAAATAATTGTAACACCCCTAATCCTAAACTTGTAATATGAGCGCAAGTCGTAGCATAACAGAATATAATTCACAGCGGAAAATAAAACTATCTAACGTTTGGTGTTACACGTCGTTGCTCACCCATGTGAGTAACAAGGCAACTTACTCCTACTCCTTCCAACAACTTCAACTCTCCACCGCTGTGATGAACAGATACTGAGCATACTTAAACTTACAAACCAAATCCAAACTGAACAACTAAACCAAATACAACAACCTCCAAAATACAGTAATAAATAAACTTAAAAGTGTTTATTGAAAACACATCAGCTACCGTGTGTCCCGCACTCCGGCTTGTATCTTCAATCAGTAACCTGAAATGTTTTGCCCATTGAAGGGCTCAGCAAACGATATGCTGGTATGCTAAATGTAGTCCTAAATCATTTGGATTCCTTAAGTCGTTTTAGCCATCTTGATATTAGAATCATTACAGGCTATACCGGTTTATAACAATGATAATAATAATAACTGTAAATGTTAAATAAACACACAACAGTTCACCTGACAATATCATCTCATAATAGTAAACAACAACCAAACAATCAAACACCAATAATCCATAACAGTAACCAACAAGATACGCGTATTAATTAACTGTACTTGTTAGTTGGCCGTATGACCCTTATCCTTTAAACCAATCACTTAAACTTTCCAATTAAATTCCACCTCAGGCGTCATGTTAGGACAACCCTTAATAACTTATTAATGGACGGTAGTCCCCTGGGTTCCAAAGGAACCGTTGCCAGCTGACCTTATGGCCCTCGATAATTTATTTGCCTTGTAGGCGACCGATCCAGTCTAAACTTGTGCACCAACAGCAGTGCCCTCTTCCATCATCGAATGTGGATAATGGATTCCCTTGAGTGACTCTTGATATAGTCCCTCGTAGTGATCACGATGCGCAACCAGAAAGTCGAAACAGTTTGAATTCCTGTTTATAAGTTAGCCCTTTAGTCAGTGATACAATATTCAATCCTTGAGTTAAGGCTATAACAGTTGACCAACAGTTAGGTTCCTGTAATACCTAAAGGTCATCTAATCTTGTTCCAGTTGTAAATGTATAAACATCCTGTCATAAGACGTTCGCGTAAAATAAAACGCAATGGTGTCGAGCAATACAGTATACAATATCATACACATAAATCACAGATATCGCTCTTAACAATTAAACACACAACATATGGACCTCAGGAAAATCCTTAGGACATTCAGACCACACAATTAACATACCGTTCACCGTGTAACTTGCTAGCTTGACAGTTCACGCTTTAGTAGTTTCTTCCCGTACGCTGTTATATTTGCATGCATTACCGGGTAACGTTAATACAACTATTCACTAGCTATTACAGTACTGTTACTACATAACTAATACTCGTAGTATACTAACTCCGTATGTTCTTTATTTCTCCCTGTTATCTAACAGTGGTTCTAGGTAGTTTAACAGTTCGTTATTTTATGTAGTAACCACATGTGATAATGAATTTTCATATATCTTCATCTCATTAATCATATACCCATAATTATTTTCACTTATTCCATATATCAATATAGTTTTGTATTTTTATTATAACCATATTTATTTTATAACTTTACATTATATTCCATAATATACCATATTACTTAGTTTTAATTCCTTTCTTTATTAAATTACAAAGCCAACCTTATAATTTTGGTTATTATATTTTGAACACATTAACTTTTGTAAATTACCAAATGACCACATATATTTTCGGTAAGTACAATTTAAACATACCAACTTTTATAAATTGCTAAATATTCTTATAACTTTCGGTTTTAACATTAATTTTTCCATAATTACATTTTAACCCCAAAAACTTTATATAAGTTACATATTAACTTATAACTATAGTTTTAATATTTAATTTCTTAAAATACCGAGATGACCTTATCTTTTCATAAATTATCATTTCGCCCTATTTCAAATTCGGTTTTCCATTTAAACTTTTATAATTTACATATTCACCCCAAAACTTTTACAAACTTAATATTTATGTCATAAATCATTTTAACCCAAAGTTTTTGGTCAACACTTTGACCAAGACTTAATTTCATAATTAATACTTTAATATACCCAGAAATTCATATATAATCTCGGTTATACTCCATATTTTCCATAAATTACAAAATAGCCCCTAAACTTTATAAAATGTTATTTTAACACCTAAACACTTATTTAATTCACCAAAATTCATAATATTAGTTCCTTCCTTATATTATATCATAACTATGCCAAATAAATCCTTAAACTCTCGACAATTATATTTAGTGCACCAAACTTTTCAAAATTTACATTTAGCCACATAAGTTAATAAACTAGCCATTTAAATACTTGTAGCTATTTTTAATATTCCCAAAATTTATAATATAAGCTAATACACTTATCCAAAAATCACCAAATAACCTATTATGTTCTCGGTTTAATTATATCTTACCATATAGTTTTAAAAACTTGATTATATCTTATAATAAGTATATATAAATGTATATAAGCCATATAACACTTCTAAAAATTATGTTAATGACTTAGAATAATTATAAGCTCAAAATAAAGCATTTTATCCCTAGAGTATTCAGCTAGATTTTATATGCATCATAAATAAATTTTGTGACACATGTTTATACCTTAAGCTAATAATCTTACCTTGTATGTTATAAATTATTTTCTTGACATTATAACCTATAGTATTTCGGCCTTAATATTACTAAGGGTTGTACATAATTTTTGTACTAATGTTTGAAGCTTAAATCAAACTTAAACTTAAATAATTTAATTATAGAAACTTACTCCTTAAATCAAGATGATTTTTGTACTTGATTTCCAAGCTCTTCAAATGTTATTTTGATGAAGAGTATTCGGCCTCCATATGTAAGTTTAGGAGATCCAAGTGTTAGACTTCTAACAAGGATTTATAAGTAAGATTTGGAGTAGTTTTACAAGAGTTTACCTTAGGTATTTTCAAGGAATTTTTGGTACACCTTGGGATGATTGTAGATCCAAATTTCCTTCATGAAATGATGAAGAGAACATTGGTTTAGAAGCTTATAATTTTTGGAAAAGACTTAGGTATTTTGCTAGGATTTTCAACATGAAAAATATACCTTAACTTGAGCTTGTTTGTTCCTTGAGTTGTTGTTGAATCTAGGTGACACCTTGGAGCACTAATGCTTGTGATATCTTGCTAGGTTTCTAGGATGATTCTTGCTTCAAGACTTAGTAGATTTAGCTAGGAAAATTACATAGAATGGTGTTAGAATTTAATACACCATTAATGGAGCTTTGAAACTCTAAGGAATAAACTAGCAAAAGAAGAAAGAAAGAGAGGGTTGGAAGACTTACCAAATCGACTGAATGAGTAAGGAAGAATGGAATGCTCACGTAAGGAAATAAGGGAAGGAAAAGACAGAATTTTTGACACACATAATTGTCTAGCTTTTCCTTAGTTTATTGTTTGGTGTTTGGCTCCATAAAACCTCTTAATTGACTAGGCTTTCGGCACATGAAGAGGAGAATGAAGACTTGGTTGTCAATTGACACAGGATGACAAAGACTAAGGTAGGTAGTTGTTTCTTTTGAATTGTCCAAGTAGAATACCAAAACTAGCTTGTCTTGTTCCCTTGTATTCTCATGGTAATAATGCCATAGATAGGCAATTGATTTTTGTCAATTGAAGACATGGGAACATGCTTAGGTAGGTAGGTATTTTATTTTGATTTTAATACAGCAAATGAACCTCCTTTTCTTGCTTAATTTCGGTAGCCATGTGCTGTAGGAGACCACTTGATTTTTGTCATTTTAGACATAGGAAACTAGCTTAATTAGGTATATGTCTTATTTGATTATTGTAAGGCAATCATACTCCTCTTTTCCTTGCATAATTTTGGCAGCCACATGCTATAGGATGGGATGATTTGTTTGTTTATTTGCAACTTTACATTATATACACAAAGATCTACTTTATGTACTTTAATTCCATTACTATTCCTAACATAATCTTCCTTGTTGTTTTCTTGCAGGATTTCGGTAATGAGGAGCTTCATTTGACTGAGATTATTTGACACAATGTCACATGGCATGTGCAAGGTGAGTCATCATCCATAAATTTTATTAAGCAAAATCTAGTCAAATATACCCTAAAGACGCCCACAGTATCAGCCATATGGGACTGATTTTTAACTTGGTTCCTGTCACACTATATTGTGTTAAGATCATTTATGACATGTTATAAGTCACAACATTTAATTGGTACATTTATACCAAGGTAAAACGTGAAAGTTTCTAAGGTAAAATGCTGATTTTATACTACTTTTTGATCATAAAATCGGCCCTGTTTGTGCTATGTGTTTAGCACTGGAATTAATTTCTTTAGATAGTCATTTCATCCCCATTTAATATCCCCAACTCGGGGCTCCTCAAAAACTTCAAGGTAATAGTGTAGAACGCGTTTTTATGACACCCGAAGGTGCGTTTTTTGTGCTTTAAGGATATTCTGGAAAATAAGTAGTCGCTATGAGTTCCAAGTGTTTATAAATATTTTTATAGTCAATAATAATATATTAAGGTGTTACATTGAGTTATATGGGGTTATATCAACTCATGACACAATTTCCGGGCTACCGGGACACTCCCGAGCAAAATAGGAGCGTTAAGAATTTCCCCCGAGCACTTTGTGTATTTTTGAAAAAGTATCTCGAGCATTCTATTTAGAATGATGAATAATGATGATAGGAACTCTAAGAATGAATTATAGGAGTTCATGCCACCTCGGCACCTCTCCAGGGCATTCCCGGGGGTTTATGGGGCCCCCATCGGGAACTTCTGAGCACTTTGTGTTTAACTGAGAATTTAGCATGAGGACTTCATCTTATATGTTTAATAAAGTGTTATGGTACATTTATAATGAAGTGTAATGCTTTAGTTCATCTTATAGAGTATTTCCGGGACTTTCAGGCCTTAAGGGAGGTGTGTCTCTCCCGGACATTTCTACACTATTCTAGCTGAGGACTTGTGTTTTAAAGGTCATATAATGATCCTTAGTTGACTTGGTATGAGTTTTATAGTTCATATACCATAGTTAGCTTAAGGTCCGGCTATAACGCTCGTTGTTGACCTTAAGGAGTTTTGGTGCGTTTTAACGCCTAAGTGTTTATATACTTTTCTTAGGGTTTCATAATCCCCCAAATAATACCTATTTATCATTATTTAATTATTTAAAGGTTAGGGGTATTTCAATAATCATGCTATACTTGTTTGTCTCTAGTCATATATTATAATTGTGTTTAATTGTGTATGACAGGGATTTATACTCAGCTATTGGTGAGATATTCCGAGAGACAAGAAACCTCAGAGAGCTAGAATGCAAACAACATTTGTCCTGGGATTATGAAGAGGCTGAATGCACTTGAAAAACAAGAGAAAACTAAGCGTTGCTTTGTCAGGCCATCAGGGTGTTAAGGGTATTTCGTGAACTACAAAACATAAACTGGGGTATCTTGTGAACTTCACAACTTAAACAGGGGTATTTCGTAAACAACAAACTTAAATAGGGCTATTTTATAAACTTTACAATTAAAAAAAAGTCATTCCAGAACGAAACTGTGAATGTTCTAAAAAAAATAGGGTCAGGGGAAAAATAGTTATTTTCCAGGGGAGGTTAACGGAGTAATTGACGGTTGTTAGCAAAAAGGGCATTTTGTGAATTAGCAAAGAAAACAGCGGTATCTTGTGATACAGTTTCAAAAAAGGGGTATATTGTGAATTACGAAAGAAAATAGGGGTATATTGTGAATTTTCCCTTTATTTTATAGGGTTCATTTCTTCTTCTTTATTCCAGCAGTTAGATCTGTTAGCTAACACAAACAGTTGATCACAAACGGACGAATTGCGGTGCCATGATAAAATGTATTGACTGTGAAGTTAAGTAACTACACTCAAATGTAATAGTTTGAAGGATTAGACGATCGACAAATACTATTGTATAACCGGTTGTACAATGAGCATTGTACCACCGTTCATTTAAATTCAAAGGTCGTTCAAGTTAATATATTTGTTTTTTTTTGAAAAAAGATCTATTTTCCATTAAAGCAAACAGGAAACAATGGCGAGCTAAAAGAAGCCCGTAATTAATCAGGATACAAGAATTACTGAAATACCCCGAACTTAAATATAGTGATTAAAATTATTCTAATAGGTATTTAAGGGCCTATTAGTGCCTAAGTAATATTGGCAAGAAAATAAATCCAAAAGAAATGAAGAAACGCTTAAAAAGCAAAAAACACTAAATAAGCGTTTATATACCATAGGAGGTACGAGACCTCGGTTAGAGTATTATGTGGATTCCTAGGGCTTAATATGCCTAAATAATATATGGGAACAAATCCCGAAGAAAACGGATCCTTAAAATGGATTAAAAGCATAAATGAACCTTAAAGCGCGTTATTCGAGGAAACTGGGAAAACGTGACTTTAAGCGGGTCAAATAGACTCGTAATAATTTTGGTCAACCAAATAGTCATTAATAAACATTAATGAAGGTTGAGAACCAATAAAATTAATTAAACGAGAAAATTCTGGAAAACGGGTTCCGGTTAGTAAAAACTGTAACAACCGGGAAGTTGTGGGGTGAGATTGTAAATAAGTAAAATAAATGTGTCCACTTTTGCAAATAAAAAGCAAAAATCTTGTGTGTGTGCTGTAGGTGGCCGATTTCCCCTCTCCCTCTCATTCTCTTCACTCACCTAATATACTAAAGGACAAAACAATAAAGAAAAACAAAAAGTAAACTCTCTCTCCTCACAACCCACTCCTCTCTCACGTTTTTTTCCCTCTCTCTCATTTTCTTCTTCTTCCTCTTGAGCTCCCATGGCTGTAACACCCCCACTACAACCATACACTTAACAACACATTGCAGCGGAAACTCAACTCATCACATTACATAACTCAATGTGTTACACGCCGTTAACCACCCACGTGGCTAACAAGGCTAATACTTGTACATTGTATCGGTCTGATGGACTAGATTTCCGAGCAACTACACAATACAATCCTTATTCCATTTCCAACATTTATTATACACAAACACTCCCCACTGTACTGAGTATTTACAAACTAATGCTGATAACAATTTCGGTCTTACTACGCCTACAATGCTTACGCCATTTAAATGGCTACCCATGTATAAACATCTACCCCGTCCTACTCTCGAACGGCTTCCAGCTCCTTGTACCTGAAATAGAAAAGGAGAGAAAGGGTGGCTCCAAGGGGCTCAGCACCTTTGCTGGTATGGTAATCCCGCAGCCCACATGCTACCGGGCCACGCACAACTAATTGTCGTCTTAGCATGCGATTGATTATATTTAAATCATGCATGCAACTATAATCACACACAACACAAAACATTTCGCCTCAATGGGCTCAACAAACGGATAATACATCCTTACTTGATGTGTCACTCATGGTGTTCATTATCCCTAAAGTGTTCCTCCTCTAACGGAGCTACTTCCTTAATAGACGACACTTACCCTTAGATCGGGTTATTCTTAAACGCCTCTTGTCACAAACTGGGATTCATTTCCATGATCCACACACTCCATATCTTACAACATTTCACATTCCTCACATAGCAAAACACAACAACACTTTTTCTCGTTTTGACGTACACATGATAACATCGAATTCATTTTAAACATCTACATAAACATATCATAGCATAGCAAGGGAATTGCCTAGCACAATAACAACAAAAAGACCATAAGATCGGTTCACACAAGGAACCTTCCACCATAGTTAGTATACATAGTGAGCCTAGAGATTACTACTGCCAATCTCATGCTAAGCTCGTTACCAACCTCGTTACCGTCCAGTTATATCGAACGGTTAACTTAAACCCAAGGTGTGTCGGATATAATCCCAAGCACACCGAAATAACATTTGTATGCCCCTGTGGCCCGACGTGAGTCAGTAACTAGCTTTGGATAAGCTAAGGGAAGGTCGAAACCAAATTGGAATACAACCTATACATACCCAAGAGAGCCGAACCGGATATGACATCGACTCCCGTCCTCACACGCGTGGCCGGAACAACCGGACTCCTCACCCCCCATTAGTACATATATACTTATAAATAAGTAGTTTAGAGATCCATTATGGAGCCTACCACATCCACACACCATACGGTATCATAACCGAGTTAAGCACACAAGGGAGGTTCACACACTTGCATACAACAACAATATCCAACTAACTCACACATAGCCGTGGTTAGAACGTTCCCAAGGTTTGGGTCGTTAACTCCGAATACCGATCTCTCATGTGTTCCTGGTTCTGGTTAGCTAAGGTTAAACACTTATTTGAGGTTAAACGGTACCGGAGATTAAAAGCGCCACATAATGAATTACTATAAAACTCATTACATGTTTTTATCTTACAAGGTGGCAAACACTCAGAAAAACACATTGGCATACAAGCCGGTGTAATCCGGTAGGACACAGGTTGCAAGAAAACCATACCTGTCACCGGAGTCCACTTTACCACGTCCACTTATGTTCCTCGAGCAATTCTCGAACAACTGATAACATTACATGTACTTTCATTAACATTGGAGTAACATGCTTGTTTAACGTCTAATGCGCCCATAGTTACCCCGTCATCCCGTTATTTAATTTTAATTACACTTGTGATCTTAGTTCACAACTCTCACATCAAACCTAACATTGTTTACCACTTTAAGACCTTTACATGTCACCAAACAAGGCCTAAACATCATCTAAAACCATTACCATTCAATCCCCCGTCATTAGGAGCCTTAAACAAATTTTTGTCTTCATCTCTGGTCTGGGACCGCCCCTCTGGGGCGGTCCCAGGGGCGGTCCACAACAGATGCTACACGTTTTTTTTCACTTCTCTGCACTGGACCTCCCCACAGGGGCGGTCCGTAGGGGCGGTCCACTGCAGAACCAATTTTCTAATGTGCTTTTTCTCCTCTTTCTGAACTCCAAATTCATCCCAATTTTTCATATGCTTTACACATGTTCTCCCCACATGTTTTTAACATCTTTTGGGCACACTTAAACCCTCTCGAAACATCCCAAAAATTCCTTAAACGTTTACTCAACTTTTACTAAGTCTTTAAACACTTAGAACATTTTTTTTCTTACACTTGTAACTTGAATTCTTGCCTAAAACTTCACCTAACCAAAGTACTCCCTCACTACCTTATAACCACCCTTTTAAACATCATTAGCCCTACACTTATCCCCTTACACAAACTCCTCAAGTCTTTCCCACAAGTTCATAATTAAACCTTCACAAGGCGTTACGCTTCCATTGTTCACCAAACTTTACACAAGACTTTACGACACCTCCACCATCACCTTGGTGTATCAAGAAATCATCCATTAGTTCCCTAAATCTCCAAGACTATGCCTAAGGCATCTTAACACCTAAGACACCTTAATTCACTTCCTTTCTTTCACCATCTTAACACTTAAAATTCCTAGTACCTTCTAGGTCATAAAATCTCATTACAACACATAAACTCTTTGGTTTATCAACTAAATTTTGCCATAGATTCTCTTGTATCACCTTACACCAAAAAAACATTGTTTTTCACCTTTAGACAGTCAAGAACATTCAATCTCTTAATACACACTCTATACATAAACATATGGGTTTTTTCATCTTTAACTTAACCATCAAACACATTCACCTTCACAAGAAATGTTCTTTACAACACAACTAAACCTTTAAACTACACTACATCACAATATAGTGCATAAACTTAAATTGCTTGGCACTTAGGCCCTTAAATAACATGGCTCTTAGGCCCTTAAATTGCATTAAACTTAACACTGAATTTCCCACATAAGTAATGCCTTTGACCTGCAAATACACCCAACAATACATATGCCCTTAATAACTCCTTGAGAGCATTTCTCTAGGTCATTCACCATTGGCTCCTTAGGTATTTTATTAAGCAAATCAAGCTCATTTTCCTAAGGCATTTAAACTACATTGAGATAGTTTGTTTACCTCTTTTTCCTCACAAACTTCTTTCTTGTTTCCTTGTAAAACCGGTAGGATGTTTGGTTGTTTGTCAACTTCTAAACAATGTACACATAATAGAATGAGTATCCAAGCATTATGCTTCATCTCATTGTAAACCCTAGTTACATATATTGTTTTAAACACATTAAGGTAATTGTTTTACCTTTGAATGGAAAGAGAGCTTGAATGAATATCAAGAGAGGACTCCTCCTAGCCCTTGGAAGATTCAAATGAAGCTAAAACAAGACAAGAGAAACACCATTACAAGGTGCATTTTCGGTCAACACCAAAAATGAAGGAAATGGAGTTTTCTTTGGTTTTTCCTTACCTTGAAGCAAAGGTGATCAACAAGGCATAAAAATATAAGCTCAAGCTACTTCCATGGAAGTTCTCCTTGGCACCGAAATGGTGGTTTTGATGATTTGAAAAGACAATGTTGTAGAGCTTGCTCCAACTAAGAGAACAGTAGTCTCGGAATTAAATTCGGAGCTTGGAGCCATGAGTTACAAGCACTCAAAGATGAAGAATGGAGGTGGGCTGTAGCAAAACGAGATGGAGAAGGGAGGAGGAAGATAGGTGACGATGGGAGCAAGGAGAAATGAAGGAAAAGTGAGGAAGAGGTAAGATTTGGAGATATTTATGTTATAAAGCAAAAGTAACCTTTTTACTTACTTTTTCTTTCTTTCTTTAACTAACTAGCAAGGGTGGTGACTCACCACTTATAAAATCGGCACCCATATACTTAGAAGGGTATAATAGTCTTTGTTGACCAATTTAATTACTTATAACACATATGTTACAAACTAGCTTATAAAGTTACTATTCATAAAAACAAGGCACATAGAAGTGAACATTTAGATTTCCCATTGATATAGACTTCCAAATGTGATACTATATAGTACACATGTTAATTAAAGAGTAATGATGGACATCTAGCCATTCAAAACTCATTTACAAGACAATTTTCCAAAACGTGCTTTAAGACTCCTTAAAGCACTTTTTTGTTTTTTAACTTGTTTTCAAGCTTGGTTTTCTTTGGTAATTGATTTAATATGCTCATTAACATATTTATAAGGTATAGGTATGACCATTAGGTCTTATACAAATTTATCCCAAGCTTAGAGCACATTTTTGCTCATATTGACTTTAAGGTATTTATTTGTGTTTTGTTTGGTTTCATCTGTCTACCAAAGTTTCCTAAGGACTTAATTAGCCTTATTAAATCATAATTGAATATTATTAAGTCTTGGTAGGCTCTTTGGTCCTAACAAGTCCACACAAGCTTAGAGCATTTTTTTCTCAAACCGTGTCTTAGTGTTTTATTGTGTTTTACCATGGTTTAAATGGTTCTTGATGTCTCTAAGGCACTTTTTAGCCTTTAGATGCCATATTTTAACATTTAAACAACATACCAAGGTTTGGGGTATTTCAATCTACCCCCTTACAAGAACTTCGTCCTCGAAGTTCACATTTCCACGCATCATTAAATTTGAATACGGGAACTACTTTCGTAATTAACTTCCATTACAAAAACCTTAAACCACAACCTCGGACTTAACGGTCCGGGCAACATATCCACATCCATCCAAAACCATATCGTAACACACTTACATGATAACCTCAGACTCAACGGTCTGGGTACCTAATCAACATTACACTTACATAACAACCCTTAGACTCTTAGGTCTGGGTAACATAACAATAGTTAGACTCATAGGTCTGAAATAATATTTCTTACTCATACCACACAACATGCCTTAGCATGTATATCAAACAGAAATACCTTTTCCATCTCTCCATGGGTTCGAATCCCACGTTGAGTACATATACACTGTGATCCCGCAGAACTCGGTCGCGATGGACACCTTCTGGTCCCCGTTCCTTTGGGAGGTCAAAACAATTGCATACATCTTTAAATATACTTCTCATGTCACCGGTCCGAAGACAAAGGCTCATACGTCCTCAGCTCGTGAGCAAGTACTACAAAAAATATTCTTTACTAGGTTAAGTATATAAGAGAATCCTTTATTCAAAATATTAATCGACTGTTTTGGAAATACCAATTGAAAATTCTTTTTGAAAACGCAACACAACTCCAAGTCCAATTTATGCTTTTGCATTTTCTTAACGTGTTATTTGTAATCACTTATAGGAGCTTCAAGAATTATCCAACACAGATGTGATCAGCATCGGTGTTGAACTATCTTTCCACCCCAATTTGTGTTCGGCTTCCCTTGATCTCATGATAATCAAGTTTCATCCTCACCTCCCACTTCATTTTCAACCAATAATTAATTCAGCAATATCCCATTTTCTATCTTTGAATCCTTCTAGTCATAATCATAACATCTCCAAGGGATAGAACTTTGTCTATTAATCATCATCCAAATCCAACTTAATTCAAGTTACCTAGGGAATTTAATTCTCACTAGGTTCTATGTCGTCTCATATACCCCTTCATAAATCACAACACTGTATATATATACATATTTTTTTATCAAAATACAATACATGGTTTACATTTATACACCGTCGGGGTTTTAGTTCCCCGGGAGTTTCTTTACTCCATTACACTTGTACTTTCACACACAACTGTTAACAAAATACACACACCTATCACAATGGCATTCGCATCTTTTGTGCGCAATTACCACAATTTAACCATGAATGAATGCGTATGTTTATATAACACAAGCGCCAACCATCATACAAATCATTTTTGTGCTATGCACAACATAGTTCACGCACACTTGTACGGTAAAACACCCTAAGTGGCTTGCGCTCTACCCCCCTTAAAAGGGATTACGCCCACGTAATCAGTCACTGAACATTGGCTTTAAATGTTCTGCCGTCGTGAAGTGTTTTAACTTCCACGCGGTCTGCTATACAATGCGTTCTGGTTAGAGGATCTTAACCATATCGGCGGTTTAGTTCCCTAAACCAAGAATTCTCATTGGAGTTTGCTTTAACTCATAACCGGTTTCGGTCCTGGCCTGTGAGGCTTTTAGGCATTGATAACTAGCCACTTATTCATATTCACCATGTATATTCGGTATCTGATGCATGGGCTCACTGGCCTCTGTTGCGCAACTCTGATATTATAGAGCTAGTTTGCCCTTCGTTACTGTTACTGTATTGTACATCTCTAATGTATTACCCTTATCTAGGTAACAATGGTTTCTCAACCGACGCCATGGTATCTCTTACCGTTAGCGAATTTCGGTGAGTTATAAACTTTCTATCCACTTCCATAACAATTTACTGTGCATACAGCTTGTATTTCACAATGATTGACTTGTTCCCTTTTCGACTTACTGTCGGTTGGAGATTGAGCTACTACCTATGTGTTAGTGCTCTCTCAGCTATTTACAACATTTGGGGTATATTCCATCCGATATTTGGCAGTTAGTGCTACTGTTGTCACTTACTGTTAATCATGTCTCCACATTTGGTTTTGTACAGTACTCTTTTATTGGTGCGGCCTTGCATTTTGAAATACCCCAAACCTTAGTATGTTGGTTAAACATTAAAACATGGTATATTAAGACTAAAGAGTCTTAGAAACCTTAGTAAACGAATTTAAACAAAAGGAAAAACAAATGTGCTTTAAAGTCAATAAGAGCTAAAATGTGCTCTAAAGCTTGGGATAAACTTGAGTAAGGCCTAATGAGCTTACCAAGACTTCATTTATATACTAATGAACATATTAAACCAATTACCAAAGAAAACCAAGCTTGAAAACAAGTTAAACTCAAAATGTGCTTTAAGAAGTCTTAAAGCACGTTTTTGAAAAATTGTCTTTGTAAATGAGTTTTGAATGGCTAAATGTCCATCATTACTCTTAAATATATATGTGTACTATATAGTATCACATTTGGGTGGCTATATTAGTGGGAAATCAAAATTTCACTTCTATGTGCCTTTGTATAGGTGAATAGTACTTTTTATAAGCTAGTTTGTAATATATGTTGTATTAAGTAATTAAATTGACAAACAAAGACTAAAACACCCTCATACTAATAAAGGGGCCGGTTTTTATAAGTGTGGTGACTCACCCACTCTAGTTAAGGTAATGAGTAATTAAAGCAAACTAAGTAAACTACTTTTTACTTTATAACATAAATATCTTCTAAAAGCAACTTCTATCTTCATTCTCATTTCTTTCCTTCATTCCCACGGTTTGCAAACACCTCTCTTCTTCCTTCTTCCTTGTTCTCTCTCGTAAACCACTATCACCATTGAAACACAAGCTTTGACCACTTGTTAAACCTAGCTCACTTGTCCAAATCAAAAACAAATACCACCAATCTCTTCCTCTCATCAAGCTCTTCATTCCTATCTTCTCAAAACTCCAAGAGCTCCATTCGGTGCCAAGGTGTTCCACCATTGAAGGAGCTTGAGCTTATATTTTGACATATTATTACTCTCCTTTGCTTCTAGGTAAGGAATCTCAAACAAAAATCAAGTTTCCTCCTTGTTTTTGTCATGTCCGAAATACACATTGATATAGCTCATTGTGTGACTTTGTTCTAGCTTCATTTCAACTCTTCATGGACTAGGTGAGTCCTCTCTTGTTGTATATCCAAACTCTCTTCAAAGAACAAGGTAAAACAACTACATTAATGTTTTGAAACATGTCAATTAGGGTTTACAATGAGATGAAGCCTATAGCTTGAATACTCATTAGGAGTTGGTATATTGTTTAGAACTTGTCAAGGAATCAAGTACTCTATTGGTTCTAAAGGAACAAGAAAGGAGTTATCTTGCAAAAGAGGTAAATCTACTAACCTAATGCTATTTAATGCCTTAGGAGAAATGAGCTTATAATGCTTATTAAAACTATCTAAAAGCCAATGGGGAATGACTTAGTGAAGTGTTCTTAGAGACTAGTAAGGGCATATGTGTATGTTGAGTGTATTTGCAGGTTAAAGGCATATTATTTGTGGAAATTTAGTGTTTATGATTTAAGCACTTTAAGGCCTAAGAGCCATGCATTTTAAGGCCTAAGTGCCATGCAATTTAAGTTATGCACTATATTGTGATGTAGTGTAAATTTGGTGAAATTATGTATTGAGTGTTCTTGATGATTTTAGATGATCTTGTGTGTTTAAAAGGAGAAGGTAAAGTGTTTAGGCATGGTAATGTTCTAGGGGAACCCATGTCAAAATCTAGGGTAGGAAGTAAGAAGTTCTAAGTGTTTACATAAGGTTTGGTGAGTTAAAAGTGTGAGGAGATGAATAAGAAGTTCATGATGTTTTAAAGGAAATTTTGATGAACTGGAAGTACTCTAGAATGTAATAGGACGGGCATGATTATAAGGAAGTAAAAGGGTTTGTAATGGACCGACCCAGAAGTTGGGTCGGACATGGGTCGGTCAAGGTAAGGTTCTTCAGACCCGAAAACCACTGGGAGGGTCCGACCCAGTTGTGGGTCGACGGTGGGTCGGTCGGACCAAAACTTGTAAAAAAAAAACAGAAAAGAATGTGACTTATGTAGTTAACCCTAGGGTATTTAATGAAGGTAACCTAGGGTAAGATAGGCATTAAAGCATGTCATACAAGCATGTTGAATATATAGTAAGTGTGAAGTTAAATAATTAATTAACCGACCTTACTAATGTGTATAGGATTCTCTCAAGGTGGGAACGAACAAGGCAAGGACCAAGGTATGGTTTTTCTTGCAGTCTGTTGCCTAACGGTTTACACCGCTTGGTGTTGTTTGTTTTCTGAGTGTTTACAACCTTATAAGATTAAGGCATGAAAAGAGTTTACAGCTGTTATATATTATGATGTTGTGTTATTATGACTCCTTTCCCTTGGTGTGTGTCTAACAGACCTGAATGTTGCTTGTATGTGACTTGACAAATGTTGTGTGTTTACTAACAAGTGCTAATCGGGGGGAGTGAGGAGTCCGGTAAGTTCCGGCCACGCGTGATGGATGGGGGTGGGGGTCGTTATCATTCCAGTTCGGCTCCCTAGGTGTATGTTTAGGTGGTATTCCAATTTGGTTTCAACCTTCCCTTAGCTTATCCAAAGCTAGTTTACTGACTCACGTCGGGCCATAGGGGCATACTGTGTTGTTTGGTGTGCTTGGGATCACTATATCCGACACGCCTTGGGTTTAAGTCAACCGTTCAAATAACAGGACGGTGATGAGGTAATTAACGAGCTTGGGTGAGTTTGGCAACAATCTCTATGCTCATGGTATGTACTAACTGTGGTGGAAGGATCTTAATGTGAACCGTTCTTGTGGTGGTATGTATTGATGATGTGACGCTATGCAATTTCCCTTGCTATGCTATGGTATATGTGTATATATATATGTTGGTTGTTCTAAAATGAATGCCATGTATTATGACAATTGGTTGCGCGTATCCCGTTAGTCGATGGGCTGCGCGTTAGCCATACCAGCAAAGGTGCTGACCCCCTCGGGGCCCCCATATTTTATTTATTGCAGGATGAGGATCGAAGAGGCAGAGTGGCTCTAGGTCCTAGGTGGTAGATATACTTTTGGATAAGTAGGTTGTTGAGCCCGGGATGCGCCTGTGCTCCCGAGGCGTACATGTTGATACCTTGTTATACAGTTATGGATGATTATGGTTTGGATATGGTTTGTAATTAAATACTCGGTATGGTTGGTTATGTTTATATATGGATGTTAGTTACTATGCTCGGGAGTCTGATCATCAGACCGATACACTTGTATTTATTCTGCCTAGTTAACCACGTGGGTGGTTAACGGCGTTGTAACACCAAAGCGATAGTTATGATTTGGTTGGTTATTTCCGCTGCGACTTCGGTAGATGATAGGAGCGTTGTAGGGGTGTTACAAAAAGTGGTATCAGAGCGAAGTATCGCTCTGATGACTAGAATACCGAGCTTAGGAATATACCGAGTTAGGAAACCTAACTACAAATACCTAAGTGAACATGTTTGGAAAGGTTAACCACCACTAACTAAGGTGGAGATACCTTATTATCGGGAAGCGTTACAAACGATGGACCGATAAGTGTGCAGGCATAATGCTAATGAGATGTTCATATAAATACAGATGGCAGGTAGACCACGAGGTAGAGGCCGCGGGCGCGGTACTGGAGATCTGGGTAACCAGGGCGATGATACTACGGCCCAGACCATGGCTGAGGCAGTTGCAGCCGCCGTAGCCCAGTTGGTACCCGATCTAGTTGCTGCTATTCAGCAAGGGCAACAGCCCGGAGTTCAGCCACCACCACCACCGCCACGTGAGACCAATTGGGTCAAGGCGTTGGCTGATCTTAGGCCGCCATCATTCAGTGGGAGACCGATCCCCGTAAGCTCGAGGCATACATCTCCGAGATGGAGACCGCCTTCGAAACCCTAGCACCACCTGAGCAGATCAAGGTGCGACTTGCTGCTTATTACTTAAAGGGCTCGGCACAAAAACTGGTGGAAGCTTGTGCGCGAGGGAAGGGTTGCTGACCCGACTTTCAGTGGAGGGAGTACACGGCTCTGCTGCGAGCCAAATACTACCCCATACATGTGCAAGAGGCCAGCGCCTGGAGTTGGACAACCTGAGGCAAGGGGATAAGATGACGGTAGATGAGTACTACTCAGCCTTCATCGGACTTAATCCACCTACTACCGGATCTGGGTTACTCAGACCGGATCCTTGTGAACCGTTTCTACAACGGACTGAACTATCGCCTACGCTACGGCATGGGGCCTACTGGATATACCACCTTGCAGGTAAAGGAATTACAGTGTAATGTGAATAAGTGTGTACGGTGTGTTATTGTGATGTGAGCTTATTTGGCGGGGCATAACTGACACCCTAAATATAGGAGTGCTATCATGCCGCTGCTATTGTGGAGATCACCGTCCGTCTGAGGGACGAGGAGAACGCGCTTAAGCGCAAGCTCAGAACGAGGCCAAGGCACGCAAGGGCAGTGGGGAGGGAAGAAGAAGAATCATACTCCCAGTCCCAGAAAGGACAGCACAAGGTGACAAGGGCCAGACCCAGACCACCATTGCTGAGGAGCCTCTGCAGCTCACCTATGCGTATGCGGCCAAGCCCCTACGTTCTTACCCACCTAAGGGTAATTGTCTAATCTGTGTGATAAGTTAGAGTATATGTTAATAAGTTGTGAGACAAGTATTGATGATGTTGTGTGATAGCAGCTGGCACGGGTTCTAGATCGGAGCGCCACTTCTACTGTATTGGTGCAATGGAGACCACCCCGGCAAAGACTGCAAGGGGAATGTGAGTGCCGCCACTACTGCCAGAAGATGGGGCACCGTGAGTTTGAGTGTTGGAACGACCCCAACAGCAGGAACTACAAGCCAAAGGGCAATGGAAGGTAAGGCCACTGCGACCACCGATGGCCAGAAGACGGCGAACCAGCCACCCCCCAGATCAGAGGTACACAGAGTCCCAGAAAGGGAGGGTCGGGGTCCAACAAGGCCACCCTGAATGTGTGGACCGGTCTGAGGCACACCAGGATCCTCTCGAGACCAGTGACCGCCTAAACTGATAAATGAAAAGTGATTGCTTACCGCATTTCATGCATGAGTGTTAGCAAGTCTAAGGGTATAAACATATAAGTAAGAGTTAGAACATAATGTGGAAAACACCTAAATTAGGCAATTTGAAACTTAGGAACCTTCAATATCTTCTAGCTATCCAATCCCACCCGCACCAAACCCTGAAGAAACCGCCATCAACATCACCGACTTCCATTGGAGAAATGTCAGGTTATCCAGCCAGGTATGATACTCTTAAATGGATACCTGACACCGGAAGCACAAATCCACATCACATCACGATGCGACGAAACTTGGAGCAAAACCAGGAGGGTTCTACACACCCGAATACCCGAACGGAGCAAGGATGCAATTGAAGATGATGTGCATGGTAAGGACTGGAACCCTTATACCAAGTCATATCAAGAAGTACGAGCTGAAGATGGAGCAACAGTAGCAAGCTATACCAGAGGAGTTCCACGCGGTTGTTAACCACGCCGTGGGAATTGCTCAGCAAGTTGAGACGGAATCAATTCCAAGTGTAAAGGCAGATCTATGCATTGTAAACTCTACCTAACTTCTACCAGAAAGGTGGACGTTTGGGTATGCACCAAGACAAGGACGAGTCACCGAGTCTCTAAGTAAGGGAGTACCCGTGGTGTCTTGGTCCATTGGTGATACCGCTGTGTTTGTGTATGGCGAGCAGAAGCGTGCTGATCTCGCAAAGAAGCTACTACTTTGAAATCGGGGGATGTGTTAATCATGGGTGGGCAATCAAGGATGCTATACCATGGCATCAGAAGATCAAACTGAATACCGCACCGTCGGCAGTGATCAATGCCACCCATGAAACCTGGACGTTTAAATTTGACTTTCAGGCAGTTTTGAGCCTTGTGTAATCATGTATTGTATTAAGCCAGTGGTTTGACAAAGGAGCTATGTCTAGCAATGTCTACAATGTAACCATTTATGGTGTAAAGACTGTGTTAATGAATGAAGGAATGTTGTTTTGGAGTGTATCAACGTGTTGTTACCCAATACTTATTTAGTTTGCCAATGAATTAGGCTGTGCACTCGGAACGGGAGGTATACTGAGTGTCTGCAATAAGGCAGAAGCCGGCAAGAGCGGCACAATCCTCACCGGTACCTTTCCAGTGAATGGCGTGGATGCATCGATCTTGTTCGACTCTGGAGCCTCACACACATTCTTTCGCTATCATTTGCGAAGAGGCTGGGTTAGACGGTGAAGAGATGCCAGACTTCGTGGTCACTCTCCCGTCGAAAGAGCAGATCAGATGTACCCGCTACTACCGAGATGCTATTGTTCGAATCATGGATGAGGAGTTTCCGATCGACTTGATAGAGTTCGACGGACTGGGTTTTGATGTGATTGTCGGGATGAACTGGTTGGAGCGGTACAAGGGCAGAATCCTATGTGCCGAGCATCGACTGCTTCTTAGGAGTCCATCTGGGTTACTATATCTTCCGCCAGAGGCCCAGGGAGCCTTCGACACAGATCATCACCGCCATGGCCATGTACCGTGAGTTTTGCGACGGGGAAATGATGTATACCTCTGCTATGTCCAGGACATAGAGAGAGACCCTGAGTTTAGCCCAGATGTGCCGGTAGTGTCGGAGTTTCCTGATGTATTTCCTAAGGAACTGCCGGGCATGCCGCCAGCACGAGAGGTTGATTGAGATTGACCTGATTCCGGGCACCGGACCCATTGCGAAAGCACCTTACCGTATGGCTCCAGCTGAGATGACAGAGCTCAAGGAGCAGCTGCGAGACCTACTCGACAAGGGCTTTATCCGCCCTAGTGTGTCACCATGGGAGCGCCGGTCCTCTTCGTAAGAAGAAGGACGGTAGCCTCCGCCTATGTATTGATTATCGGGAGCTGAATGCTGTTACGGTGAAGAACCGTTACCCCTTACCACGCATCGACGATCTATTTGATCAGCTTAGGGGAGCATCAGTATTCTCCAAGATAACCTACGTTCTGGATATCACCAGATTGCCATCCGTGACAGTGACATCGAAAAGACAGCTTTCAGAACTAGGTATGGGCACTATGAGTTCACCGTTATGCCGTTTGGCTTATCAAATGCACCAGCAAAGTTCATGGACTTAATGAACCGTTTGTTCCAAGATCAGTTGGACAAATCAGTGGTAGTCTTCATCGATGACATACTTGTGTATTCTAAATCGAGAGGTGAGCATGAAAGCCACCTGAGAGATGTATTGCAAACGTTGAGAAGAATCAGCTGTATGCTAAATTTTCTAAATGTGAATTTTTGGTTGAACCAAGTATCATTCCTTGGCATGTGATTTCTGATGCCGGGATCGCTGTTGATCCGGCAAAGATAGATGCAGTGCGCACCTGGCCTAGGCCGAAGACAGTCCGACATCAGGAGCTTCCTCGGTCTGGCAGGTTACTATAGGAGATTTGTGAGGGACTTCTCCAGTGTCTCGAAGCCGATGACTTCCTTGATGAAGAAGGATGCACCATTCGAGTGGACAGTCGACTGCGAGAGAGCTTTCACGAGTCTCAAGGATGCTCTGACATCTGCACCGGTTCTGACATTACCAGACGGTCCAGATGGTTTTTGAGGTCTATTGCGACGCATCAGGCAGGGGTATGGTTGTGTGTTTTGCAACACGGGAAGGTCGTGGCTTACGCCTCCCGACAGCTGAAGAAGCATGAGGAGAACTACCCTACCCACGACTTAGAATTGGGGGCCATTGTCTTCGCACTGAAGATATGGGCCATCATTTGTATGGGGTAAGTGTGACGATTTATTCTGACCACAAGAGCTTGAAATACTTGTTCACTCAGAAAGAGTTGAACATGAGGCAGAGAAGGTGGGTTGAATTCTTGAATGATTATGATATCGATTTACAGTATAAGGAGGGTAAGGCAAATGTGGTAGTGACGCATTGAGTCGCCGAGCACACTCTCTCCATTCGCTAGTCTCTCATACTGGCTTGGTTGAAGAGGTGCGGAGTGCTCAAATGACGGATCAGTATATGTTGGAAATTAGACAGAAGCTTATTGATGGCACATTCGAGGGTCAGAAGTATGACTTCAGACTCCACGATGATGACCTGATTAGGCTCAATGGCAGATTGTGTATACCGGGGTAGCGCTGAGCTGAAGGAGCGCATATTGAGTGAATCCCATTGTTCTACTACTTCGATTCACCCCGGAGCTTCAAAGATGTATAAGGTATGAAAAGATACTTCTGGTGGGCTGGAATGAAAAAGGATGTAAATGACTATGTGTTGAGGTGTCTCACTTGTCAGAAGGTCAAGTTTTGAGCACCGACGGCCTGTGGTATGGTGCAGCCCATGCCAGTGCCGGAGTGGAAGTTCCATGACATATCTATGGACTTCGTGGTAGGGCTTCCGCCTACAAGGGGAGGTCTAAATATGATTTGGGTGGTAGTTGACCGACTGACCAAGGTGTCTCGATTCATTCCGATGAAGGACACCTGGAAAGTGGCAAAATTGGCAGAATTATTCGATAAAGAGATTGTAAGACATCATGGTGTACCAAAGACGATAGTATCTGACAGGATACCAGATTCCTATCCAGATATTGGAAGTCTACACGAGAGGCACTTGGTACTGAACTGAAATTGACAGGCGTTTCACCCACAGACCGATGGTCAGAGTGAGCGCACTATACAGACACTTGAGGATAGCTGCTACGTGCATGTTCACTTGACTTTCCAGACCAGCTGGATTGATAAGTTACATCTGATCGAGTTTAGCTACAACAACAGTTATCATGCATCGATCAAGATGTCTCCCTTCAGGCATGGTACGGTAGACCATGCGCACGCCATTATGCTGGGATGAGTCGAGTGAGACGGTCATTATAAGGACCAGAGTATCTTGAGCAAGTTCAGGCAGAAGTTCGCCAGATCAGGGCTAATATGAAGCAGCTCAGGATAGACAAAAGTCGTACGCAGATGTGCGCCGACGTGACCTGGAGTTCGCCGTGGGCGATCAGGTATTTTTGAGAGTATCCCCCATGAAGGGAGTATTCCGTTTTGGTCAGAAGGGCAAGTTGAGCCCGAAATATGTAGGTCCTTATGTTGTGACGGAGCGGATCGGCCCGGTAGCTTATAGACTTGATTTACCCGCCGAGCTGGGCAAGGTACATGATGTATTTCATGTGTCCCAGTTGAAGAAGTATATGTCTCATCCGTCTCATGTGCTTCAGCCTGAAAGGATAACTTTAGAGCCGACCATGCGATCAGTGGAGACTCCGGTACGGATTCTGGATACTAAGACTCGAGACACTCGCCATAAGTCCGTGAGACTGGTGAAGGTCCTCTGGTCTAACCAGGACGTTGAGGAGGCCACTTGGGAGCTGGAAGAAAAGATGAAGGCGAAGCACCCGTCATTGTTTGCTTCTTAGTGTTTATATGTATAGGGTACGGGGCGTACCCCTTTTAAGGGGGGTAGAGCCGTTTCGGTTATGGTTGTGTACGACATGTATAAGTATACATTGTCTGTGTATTTTGTGTCTGAATGGTATTATATGGTTTGGACCTCGAGTCCGTTATGGTGTAAGAATGACGGTAAGGTTGGTAATGATGGTTGGAAGTATTGTTTTTATAAATGTTCCCCGTGTTCTAATAGTAAGATATGTGGGAAGTATGAACTTTGGGGACAAAGTTCTTTTAAGGGGGGTAGATTGAAATACCCCAAACCTTAGTATGTTGGTTAAACATTAAAACATGGTATATTAAGACTAAAAGGAAAAACAAATGTGCTTTAAAGTCAATAAGAGCTAAAATGTGCTCTAAGCTTGGGATAAACTTGAGTAAGGCCTAATGAGCTTACCAAGACTTCATTTATATACTAATGAACATATTAAACCAATTACCAAAGAAAACCAAGCTTGAAAACAAGTTAAAACTCAAAATGCTTTAAGAAGTCTTAAAGCACGTTTTTGAAAAATTGTCTTGTAAATGAGTTTTGAATGGCTAAATGTCCATCATTACTCTTAAATATATATGTGTACTATATAGTATCACATTTGGGTGGCTATATTAGTGGGAAATCAAAAATTTCACTTCTATGTGCCTTGTATAGGTGAATAGTACTTTTTATAAGCTTTTTGTAACATATGTTGTATTAAGTAATTAAATTGACAAACAAAGACTAAAACACCCCCACACTAATATAAGGGGCCGGTTTTTATAAGGGTGTGACTCACCACTCTCTTATTAAGGTATTAAGTAAGTAAAGATAAGTAAATAAGCTACCTTTTTACTTTATAAGTATAAATATCTCTTAAAGCAAATTCTATCTTCATTCTCTCATTTCCCTTCCTTGCTCACACGGTTTCCCACTCATCTTCTCCCTTCTTCTTGTTCTCTCACGATAAACCACTACCACCATTGAAACACAAGCTTTGACCACTTGCTAAATCTAGCTCACTTGTCCAAATCAAAAACAAATACCACCAATCTCTTCCTCTCATCAAGCTCTTCATTCCTATCTTCTCAAAACTCCTAGAGCTCCATTTCGGTGCCAAGGTGTTCCACCATTGAAGGAGCTTGAGCTTGGATTTCTACATATTATTACTCTCCTTACTTCTAGGTAAGGAATCTCAAACAAAAATCAAGTTTCCTCCTTGTTTTTGCCATGTCCGAAAATACACATTGATATAGCTCATTGTGTGACTTTGTTCTAGCTTCATTTCAACTCTTCATGGACTAGGTGGAGCCCTCTCTTGTTGTATATCCAAACTCTCTTCAAAGAACAAGGTAAAACAACTACATTAATGTTTTGAAACAATGTCAAATTAGGGTTTACAATGAGATGAAGCCTATAGCTTGAATACTCATTATTGAGTTGGTATATTGTTTAGAACTTGTCAAGGAATCAAGTACTCTATTGGTTTTCTAAAGGAAACAAGAAAGGAGTTATCTTGCAAAAGAGGTAAATCTACTAACCTAATGCTATTTTAATGCCTTAGGAGAAATGAGCTTATAATGCTTATTAAAACTATCTAAAGAGCAAATGGTGAATGACTTAGTAAAGTGTTCTTAATAGACTAGTAAAGGGCATATGTGTATGTGAGTGTATTTGCAGGTTAAAGGCATATATATTGTGGAAATTCAGTGTTTATGATTTAAGCACTTTAAGGGCCTAAGAGCCATGCATTTTAAGGGCCTAAGTGCCATGCAAACTATATTGTGCACTATGTTGTAATGTGGTGTAAATTTGGTGAAATTATGTATGTGAGTGTTCTTGATGATTTTAGATGATCTTGTGTGTTTAAAGGAGAAGGTAAAGTGTTTGGGCTTAGTAATGTTCTAAGGGAACCCATGTCAAAATTTAGGTAAGAAGCAAGAAGTTTTAAGTGTTACATAAGATTTGGTGAGTTAGAAAGTGTAGGAGATGAATAAGAAGTTTATGATGTTCTTAAGGAATTTTGATGAACTAGGAAACATTTTAGAGTGTAATAAGGACTTAGGCATGATTTTGAGATTTAAGTAAGTACCAAAGTCACTTGGGACTTAGGTAAATACCTAGGCAAACTTTGGTAAAATAAGGAGGAGTGTACACTAGGAAAAGAGTTTCAAGAAGGAGATAAGGAATTAGTGTGAGAGATGATGCTTGGGAGATGATGTTAAGTTAAGGAGAAAGCATTTTGGGATAGTAGTTACCATAGGTGAGAAACACCATCTAGGAAACCTAGTATGAAATAACATAAGTGTTAAGGAATTTTACAAGGAAATAAGTAAAGGCTTAAGGAGATAGAAAATGAGTTTCATGGATGTTGTATGTGGATGTAAGGTTACCAAATGTTGTTAGGAAGCATTAAGAGGCCTTAGGAGAAGTTTGGTGAAGAATTGGAAAGTTTGGGTAAGTTTAGAAGGCGACCGACCCAGGGGCCGACCCAGTTTGTGGGTCGGTCGAGCCTCTGTAAAATGTTAGGAAAATGTTCGGTGACGGTCCGACCCAAAAGGGTGGGTCGGACATGGGTCGGTCGAGCCTCTGTAAAATGTTAGGAAAATGTTCGCACATGGACCGACCCAGAATGGTGGGTCGGACATGGGTCGGTCAAGGTAAGGTTCTTCAGACCCGAAGACCACTGGGAGGGTCCGACCCAGTTGTGGGTCGGGGTGGGTCGGTCGGACCAAAACATGTAAAAAAAAAAAACAGAAAAGAATGTGACTTATTTAGTTAACCCTAGGGTGTTTAATGGAGGTAACCTAGGGTAGGATAGGCATTAAAACATGTCATACAAGCATGTTGAATACATAGTAAGTGTGAAGTTAAATAATTAATTAACCGACCTTACTAATGTGTATAGGATTCTCTCAAGGTGGGAACGAAACAAGGCAAGGACCAAGGTATGGTTTTCTTGCAGTCTGTTGCCTAACGGTTTACACCGGCTTGGGTGTTGTTTGTTTTCTGAGTGTTTACAACCTTATAAGATTAAGGCATGAAAAGAGTTACAGCTGTTATATATTATGATGTTGTGTTATTATGACTCCTTTCCCCTTGGTGTGTCTAACAAGACCTGAATGTTGCTTGTATGTGACTTGACAAATGTTGTGTGTTTACTAACAAGTGCTAATCGGGGGGAGTGAGGAGTCCGGTAAGTTCCGGCCACGCGTGTGATGGATGGGGGTCGTTATCATATCCAGTTCGGCTCCCTAGGTGTATGTTTAGGTGGTATTCCAATTTGGTTTCAACCTTCCCTTAGCTTATCCAAAGCTAGTTTACTGACTCACGTCGGGCCATAGGGGCATACTGTGTTGTTTGGTGTGCTTGGGATCACTATATCCGACACGCCTTGGGTTTAAGTCAACCGTTCAAATAACAGGATGGTGATGAGGTAATTAACGAGCTTGGGTGAGTTTGGCAACAATCTCTATGCTCATGGTATGTACTAACGGTGGTGGAAGGATCTTAATGTGAACCGTTCTTGTGGTGGTATGTATTGATGATGTGACGCTATGCAATTTCCCTTGCTATGCTATGGTATATGTGTATATATATATGTTGGTTGTTCTAAAATGAATGCCATGTAATTATGACAATTGGTTGCGCGTATCCCGTTAGTCGATGGGCTGCGCGTTAGCCATACCAGCAAAGGTGCTGACCCCCTCGGGGGCCCCATATTTTATTTGATTGCAGGATGAGGATCGAAGAGGCTGAGTGGCTCTAGGTCCTAGGCGGTAGATATACTTTTGGATAGGTAGGTTGTTGAGCCCGGGATGCGCCTGTGCTCCCGAGGCATACATGTTGATACCTTGTTATACAGTTATGGATGATTATGGTTTGGAGATGATTGTAAATTAAATACTCGGTATTGTCGGTTATGTTTATATATGGATGTTAGTTACTATGCTCGGGAGTCTGATCATCAGACCGATACACATGTATTTATTCTGCCTAGTTAACCACGTGGGTGGTTAACGGCGTTGTAACACCAAAGCGTTTAGTTATTATTTGGTTGGTTATTTCCGCTGCGACTTCGGTAGGTGACAGGAGCGTTGTAGGGGTGTTACATGGTCTATTTAAATTTAATTTCCACCACTTAACTTCTTATAACCACCAAATAACCCCATTAATAGCCTATAATTTCTAATATCACCAAAACTATATATATACATATCTTCATAAAACTTCATATAATTCCAAAAATTACCAAACTATACCAAAAGGTTATAAATATCATTATTAACCTTATACTTTCTCTAAATCTCGGTTTTACCACATATGTTACCCATTTGTAACAATTTTATGAAATATCTTATATTATACTCATATAATTCATATAAACTCCAAATTTAACCAAATCAACTTCTAAAAATTCCTAATTACCCAAGGTTTGTTCTAAACTCCATTTATTACCCCAAGTTTTCGGAAATCACAATATCACCCCAAGACTTATAAATCTTTTACAATTTAATAACTATCTTATTATAAGGTAGTATTTTAATTCCTTAAATTCTCCAAACTTGGTCAAAGTCTCCTATATAGTCAACTTTGACTTCTAATACCAAATTGGACCCAAACCTTTCGGTAATTACAAAGCTTTACCCATACTTTTCTATTTTTAAAATTTTGACCCAAAACTTTATAAAATGTTATAATTTTTATTAAATTCATTTAAAAACCCTAATTCCTCTATATTAAGCTCTCGGCCTAATATTTAGTTAGTAATTACCGTTTGACCCCAACTTTAATTATAAGCATAAATAAGCCAAATAAGCTTATAAACTTAAATTAAAATGGCCTAATGACATGGCCTTATTACAACCTTGAACTTGCAAAATAAATTACACAATAAATGTCTCAAAATATAACATATATCCTCGGCCTCACTTTGATTTAATTATTTTTCCACATAATGTCATAATTTGACCATTATGCTAATTAAATCTCTTAAATGACTAGCTTAATTTATCTTAGTCATTTTTTCCATTTTTAGGTCAATATAACCCATATTTATAATTTCACTCTCGGCCATATAATATATGCTTAGAAATTATAAAAATCATAAGTTTAAGTGTTTATACCTTGATTTATCCTTGTATGGGCTCGGTCACTTGTAGGAAAATTCACCACTTCATTTAGACATGTTTAATACACCAAAACATGATATGGTTATACTCCAAGCTTGAGCTTAACCATAAGGAATAATTAATGTAAGATTTAAGGCATAAATCACCTTAAAAATGCAAGGGAAGTTCTAGGTGGGTTCGGCCTGAATCAAACACACTACAAGGTGTTAGATCCACCATATTGACATAGGAAATAGCTAGATCACAACAAGTTGCCTTGTTATTAGGTTTTACCTTGGAAAAATGCCTTAAAAGAGAGTATTTCTCTTGGATCTCGGCCACACTTGCTCCAAATGGCTAACCAACTGAATGAACATGTAAATATTAAGATTATGAGTGTATAAACTCAAAAAATTCAAGGAAGAAAACCGGATGTAGAGTGGAGAGGCTTAAGGTATGTTTTTACCTTAAAATGCAATTTTGAGCAACCTTGGTCCCTCTACTTGTCTCAACCGAGTTTTGAAGTTGTTATAACTTTAGAACACTGAGAATGAGCCATAGGAACAGATGAGCCACGAAATCTAGGTGTAGGTAGTGAAGAGATGAAGAAAAAGAGCTAAAAATGACCTTAAAACACTTACCTTAAGAGCTTAGGAGTTAGATCTGCCTTCCATGCTCAAGAACAAAGCTTGAGAGCTGCTAGGAAGGAGAGGAGCTCGGTTGGAGAGGCTGGGATCGGACAAGGAGGAAGGAAGAGGTGGGAAAGGTTGGAAATAATTGAAAAAGTAAGTTTATTTTCAAAAGTAAATATGTTAGGTAGCAATTTGTCTAACAATCATTGTATGCTGTCTCCTCCCCTCTTGCCAGCCGATTCCCTTGCGGTCAAATGGGTCATTATTTGACCATTGACCATACTTGGTCAATTTGACTCATGCGGGCCCCACTTTAGGGTTTATTAATATTTTAATATTAAATTTGTAAAAATTCGTAAATTTCTGGAATTAAATTCCTAATATGATATAATATGATAAAATATCATATTTAAGGGTAATTATAATCTTTAAGCCCATTAAAAATCAATTTAGAAGACAATCTCACAAAAACGTGCTTTAAGGTGTTTTAGTGCACATTTTTGTGTCACAGGGTGTTCCTGAGCTTAGTTCTCTTTGAGAATGGTTTTGTTGTGTTCCTTACTTCATTATAATACTTAGGAATCCACATTGGATCCTATTTGAGGTCATACAATCTTCATGGTGTCTTAAAGCACATTTTTGGCTTTACCGATCTTAAGGCGTGTTTTGCCTTGTTGAGATCTTTTAGATTGTTCCCCAATGTTTAGATGTTTATTAATCATCTTAGATCATTAATATATCATTTAATTATATTTTAAAGGTTAGGGGTATTTCAGCCTGGGTATCCCATAAAATTCAGTGTTTTCTCTTTCCGTGTAGGTCTTCGTTCTCTTTTATTTGGTTTACTGGAGCAGCACTTGTTGTAGCAAGTGCGCCATGCAGGTTGGATCATCATGCAGTGTATGTCCATTGAGATATACTCTTATTCCATCATCACTGTATACTTGGCAGTATTGTCAGCTTCTTTGGTTGTCATTGGTATAGCGTTACTGTAATTCGTCGTCAGCTCCCGTGTAAATGACAGTTGGCGTCGTACGGTCTTCAACAAACCCTTTTCGACGGTTCAGGTAGTCTTAAGTTTTTGTTTTAATGTATTCCTTTTTATGACATTTGCTCTTTATTTAGGCAGGTCATAGTTTGTAGTTACTGTAAGTTTGAACAGTTATTAACGCCCTTCGGCGGACCAAGTAAGAACCGACTTTCTATTCCTCACTGTTCTATCACACACCCTTTATCCCAAGGCTAATTTTGGTTGTACTCAGTTCTCAGAGCGCAACTACGCTGCGATACCACTTTTTGTAACACCCCAACCCGAAATCCAATAACCTGTACAATGATAGCTCCCAAAGATAACTGGAAATGCAGCAGAAAATATATACATAACAACGGGTGGTGCTACAATGCCGCTAGTCACCCATGTGACTAACAAGGCTAACTCCAAAATAACTTACAAATGCTACGGTCTGAGCGCTGAATACAAACCCTTTAAAACAAAAAAAGTCAATAATAAAAGTACAGTATTTGTAAAATGATTCCGGTGATAACAGTCCCCTGTCTTAATTCTACCCCGCCTACACTCGGTCGGGCAATCTCTTCTTTCTTCAGGTACCTGGAATTGTTTAGCCATGAAATGGCTCAGCAAAATAATTTGCCGGTATGAAAAACGTGCAGCCCACAAGCTACTGGGCCACACCAACTATTTTGTCATATACATGCAAGTCATTTTTATAAAGCTGTAAATAAGCATCATAACATAATCATAACAAGCATCCATACAAGGATAACAATGTCACACAGAACAAGACTGCAGAAGGTCAAGTTAGATGTCCTGTAATTATTCACCAGTAGTCAGATCCTCACAATGGGACTAACATGTATATAAGAGTACCTCACAGCAGTGGAGGTATAGTGACCTCGTTAACCTCCTTCGTGGAGTAAGATGGTCGGGTATGATAAACCCTTAGACGAGATGGGACTCTCGTACATTAGGTGGGTAATTAGTCCCTCAGAAGATAACGTAGTTAACTTCTGTACTTTAGAAAGGTGGGAATCGTACCCTTGAGAGGAATAAAGTCTTCCTCCCCACTTGCACTATTCCGGTACGCCGCCGGTGGATGACATAGTGCACCCAAAACTCCCGTCGCGACGTAAATTGTATAGGAAACGACCTGTGACATGTACAGCTCCGGTAGCATGCATGGCCAGCTCCAACTGGGCTCCTCGTTCTCGTAGTATAGAATTGTTAAATGTTACTCAAGGACGATAATCAAGAACACAATGTGTATTGTCAGTTGTCACGTTTAGGACAACGACGTTTGTTATAAAGTGAAGTTAGTGAGAAACTTGAGTACAAGTTCTCGGTATAATAAAGCGCAGGTATTTAATCCACTGGTAATGTAGTGTTGTATGCGTGGAACATACACGTTACAGTTAGCAACATCACACACATAGAATAACACAACAGTGCACAAGAGTAATGCAACATTTTACATAAAATCATCTTGGTCGTTAATTCAAACAACGGGTAGCACACAAGCCGGTGTAATCCGGTAGAAAGCAGACTGCAAGAATTCCATACCGTTCACCGTAGACTGTACACGTTTAGTTCCCGATCAACATCTGGTCAAACAATATCCTAGAATAGGATTAATCTGAGAGCGTTAATTTATGTAACTCTCGTATAATAATTTTATTGTTTCATGAAACGATTTCATATTCGTTATTTCATGTCAGGTTTATTTCTTTATACTTAGGTAGTTTCTTTAACCTCTTTTCCTTATTATTATTTAAGGTATTTATATATTTCCAAATCATGTAGTCCTAATTTATAAACTTATATTGTGTGGTAATTTCTTTTAATTACCTTATGATCGGATGTATAACTTATTTGTTATTCCTTGTGAATTATTCCTAAGTCCTTTAATGTATATATATATATGTACTTGTACTATTTATGTTACATGTTCATAATTGTCTAGTTGACATAATAACTTTATAATTTTTCAATATATTTATATGTCACACATGGACATTATATTCTTATAATTCTTTGTTATTCTCCACTTAACCATAAATAATATTTATAGGTTACAATTAAATTCCATATAATTATCTAACCATAGTTTTAATTCCATAATCACTTATTCTCATTTCCTTTTGATTAATTTGAAAATCTTAAATATATATATCTCATACACATGTATTATTTATGATACTTACATATATTGTCTAAATGACATAACCACTTAATAAATCCTCAAATTATATTTGCATGTCACGCATGGGCATATTTTTCCCATATCTTTTATTAGTTACAAACTAATCCCCAAATAATATTATTTCTTTTACAAGTAAATTACTTGTACTTGTATATCATATAGTTTTAATTTCATAAATCCTTAAATCATAATTTTATTTTCTAAATTTCTTAAATATCCATATAGGACCTACAAATATTTTTATTCCCATAAATACTACATACTTTTCGGTGGTTATATTATAACCACACTTATTTCTTAAACTTTACATTATACTCCAAAATACATTATAATACATAGTTTTATTTCCTTAATTAATTAATTCACTAAATCACCACCATAATTTCGGTAATTATTTTTCGAACACAATAATTTTTATAAATTACCAAATCAACCCTTAATCTTTCGGCTTTGGCAAATATCTTTCCATAATTACTTTTTAACCCCAAAAACTTTATAAATTATATATTCACTTATAATCTATAGTCTTAATATTTCATTTCCTTAATAACCAAGTGGACACTTATATTTCCACAAATTGTGAATTCGCCCCATATAAAATCTTGTTTATATTTAAACTCTTATAAATTACATATTCACCCCATAACTTTTATAAACTTAATATTTATGTCATAAATCATTTTTAACCTATAGTTTTTGTTCAACACTTTGACCATGGTCTAATTTCATACTTAATACATTAATATACCCATAAACTTATATATTTCTCGGTTGTACACCAATCTTTCCAAAAATTACCAAATAGCCCCAAAACTTTATAAATTGTTACTTTGACTTCTAAACACTTATTTAATTCAACCAAAATTCATAATATTAATTCTCACACTATATTATATTATAATTATGCCAAGGACACTCTTAATTTTCGGTAATCACATATCATACTCCAAACTTTATAAAAATTATATTTTTACCACATAACTTATTAAACTAGTCATTTAAACACTAGTAATTATTTTTAACTTACCCAAAATTCATAGTATGTATTTATATACATATTTAGCTCATTAAAATCTATTCTCCACCATTTGAATTTGGCAATGATAATATATCATCATATAATTTCTTAAACTTGATTTATAGCTTATAGTAATTATACATAAATACATATGAGTCATATAACTCATGTAAAAATTATTGTAATGTCTTAGATTGATTTTTAGCTCAAAAGGGAGCATAAATGCCCTAGGTAATTCGGCATGAATTATTGTATATCATAAGTAATTTTTGTAAAACAAAAATGTGTCTTAAGGCAGTAAGCTTACTATAAATGTTATAAATTATATTTTTGGTATGTATTACCATATAGTTTCGGTCTTAATTATTTAAGAAGGTGTACATAATTTTTGTACAATTTTTAAGAGCTTAAACAAGCTTAAAACAATAAAGATTTGCTTAGTAAACTTACTCTTAATAAAGGATGATTAAGAGCTTGAACTCCTCTTGAATTCCCAAGCTTCCTCCAATGGTAAATGATGTTCCTCTTCGGTTTTTATGCAAGAGAGGAAGGGGTTTAGGAGTTAGATCTTAACAAAGACCTTAAGTAGATTTATAAGTAGTTTTTCCAAGGATTTACCTTAGGTTTTTCTTCTTAAATTTTCGGCACACCTAGGATGGATGTAGCATCAATTTTCCTTCATGAAATTGATGTAGAAAATAGCTTTAGAAGATGTAGAATTTTGGATACACAAAAAATGTGTTTTAAGGATTTTCAAGCATGAAAAATACCTTAAGATGATCTTGGATGCTCCTTGGATTAATGTTGATTTAAGACAACCTCCTTGGTGTATTAATTGATGCCGAAATCATGTAGATGTGCTACGAAGATTTTTGCTTCAAGGCTTGTTGAGAAATGCTTGGAATTTACCTTAGAAATGAAGATAGAAGTTAAATCTCCATTGATGGACTTAAGAGCTTCAAAGGAAGAAGATGAAGATGAGAAAGGAGAGCTTACCATTTCGCTGGTGAATGGCAAGGAAGAGAATGAATGTTCACATAGGAAATATGGTGGGAATAGAAAGGATTCTTCTTTTGGTAAATTAAATGTCAAATTTGACTAATCTTTTCCTTGTTTAATATTTGTTTGTTTGGCTCAATAAATGGACATGTTTTATGCACATGTTCGGCTGGGTGGGCAAGGCATGATAGGAGCTTTGTTTGATAATTGCAAGAGGAAGACAAGGACTAAGTTAGGTAAGGTGTTTTCTTTTGAATTTTCAAAGTAGAATACATGTCATTCAGTCCTCATTCTCCTATTAATTTCGGTAATGAGCTGCTACTATCACATGATTTTTGATGATTAAAACATTAGAACATGGCTAGGTTAGCTAGGTATTTTATTTGAAATTTTATAAGGCTTTTAAGCCTTCTTTCTTGCATATTTTCGGACATGAAGAGCTGTACAAGACAATTGTTTTTGTCTATTTTTGCCTATGAATTATGCTAGTAGTAGAGTATTCTTTTGGCTAAATAATGAGGCAATAATTCTCCCCTTATACAGATTAAAATCGGCAGCCCCTTGATAGAACATGGCTGTTTTTGTTTTGTAGTTGCACATGGAATAAAGCTAGATGCAAGTTGTTACTTTTGTGTATTTAATTTCATTGTTATAATATAAGCTAACCTTCTTTGCTTTTCCTGCAGGTCATACGGTAGTGAGGGCTACAATTGACTGATTTTATTTGTCATATTATCATATAGCACATGCTAGATGAGTCACCATTCCATAAGACAGTTTACATGTTAAAAACTAGCCTAAAAACACCAAAATAAAAACGCCTAGGATGGTGGTCAAACGAGATGGATTTTTGTTTTGGTTTTTGTTACACTATATTGTACTAAGACCATACTAATACGTGTAATAGGTTCCAGCATTTATTTGGTACATTTACAATATGGTAAAAGATGAAAGTTTTAAGGTAAAAATGCTGATTTTAGGTACCTTTTGGATGATAAAATCGCCCCCACTTGTACTATGAATTTAGTACTGGAATTAAATGATTTAGAAGCTCAATTTATCCTCTTTTAATATTATCAACTCGTGGCTCTTCAAAAACATCAAGGTAATTGCGTAGAACGCATTTTTGTGACACCCGAAGGTGCATTTTTGTGCTTTAAGGATTTTCTAAAAACTAAGTAGTCGCTATGGGTTCCAAGTGTTTATTGACATCGTTTATAGTCAATAATAATATGTTAAGGAGTTACATTGAGTTATATGCGGTTATATCAACCCGAAATACAACTCCCGGGCTAACCGGGGCAAAAAGGAGCGTTAAGGAATTCGTCCGAGCACTTTGTTTATTTTTGAGGAATTGGCTCGAGCATTATCTTTAGAATGTTGAATAATGATGTTAGGAACTCTAAGAATAATTTGTATAGGACTTGGTGCCACTTCGGTACCACTCCGGGGCACTCCCGGGGGTTTGTGGGGCCCTCACGGGGAACCTCCGAGCACTTTGTCTTTAACTGAGATTTTAGCTCGAGGACTTCATCTTATATGTTTATTAAAGTGTTATAGTGTATTTGGGATGAAGAGTAATGCTTTACTTCATCCTATAATGTATTTCTGAGACTTTCGGGCCTTAAGGGCCTTTAAGGGGACTCCCGAGCATTTTGTATTTTCGCTCGGTTTTAGATGAGGTCCTGTGTTCTAAGGGTCATATAATGATCCTTGATTATCTTTACATGAAGTTTATAACTTATATAACTTGTTTAACTTAAGGTCGGGCTTTAACGCACGTTTCTAACCTTAAGGAGTTTAGGTGCGTTTTAACGCCTAAATGTTTATATACTTCTTTTAGGGTTTAATAATCCCCTAAATAATATGTATTTATCAATAATTAATTATTTGAATGTTAGGGGTATTTCAACCCGAGAGGTTGACATTAGAACCGAATATGAGATCCGTGGAGACTCCTCAGAGAATCTTGGATAGTAAGACTAGGGACACTCGCCATAAGTCAAAGCGACTGGTGAGGTTCTCTGGTCTAACCAGGATGTCGAAGAGGCCACGTGGGAATTTGAGGATAAGATAAGATCGAAGTACCCTTCATTGTTTACTGACTAGATCGTCTGTATAGGGTACGGGGCGTACCCCTTTTTAAGGGGGGTAGAGCTTCCTCGCTTTTGAGTTAGGAAATGAGCATGTTTGTCGTTTGCTTGGTGTGTGTAAGATATGGTTGTGTAATTACATTTTGGTGGTAAGTTTGAGATATGTATAATACTTATGTATTGTATTTGTGGAAGACCATTGGGTCTTGAGATGTGTGTGAATGTGAATATAAGATGCGGTGTTAAGATTAAGGGAATTGAGTACCGTGAATGATTAAGCATATATGTGAACTTTGGGGACAAAGTTCTTTTAAGGGGGGTAGATTGAAATAACCCAAACCTAGATATGGAGTTTAGAGGATAAATTAACATATAAGAGGGCTAAATAATGCCTTAGAAATATTAAGAAACAATTCTAACCAAAGAAAACACAAGGAAACACCATAAGAGCAATTCCAGCAAAAATGTGCTCTAAGCTTGGAGAGACTTGGGTGAGCACCCAAATATCATTCTAAGACCTTAGTAATAACCTAATGGTCATGTTAAATCAATTACCAAAGAAAACCAAGCTTGAAAACAAGTTAAAACACAAAATGTGCTTTAAGGAGTCTTAAAGCACATTTTTGAAAACAATTGTCTGTAAATGGGTATTGAGTGGCTAAATGTCCATCATTACTCTTTAATCAACATGCGTACTACTTAGTATCACATTAGGAAGTCTAAATCAATGGGAAATCAAAATTTTCACAATTATGTGCCTTGTTTAGTGAATAGTAACCAAATAGTGCTAGTTTAAGACATTAGTCAAAGTAAGTCAACTAAATTGTCAACAAAGACCACAATGTACCTCATTTGACCAAGGGGGCCGGTTTTTAAGTGTGACTCACCACACTTATCTAGTTAAGTAAAGAAGGAAGCAAAAGTAAGTAAATTAACTATTCACCTTTTTACAAAAGTATCTCACTTTTGTATACCTCTCTCCTCACCTCTTCATTCTCTTCTCTCACCACCGGTTTTCACCATCTTCTCCCCTTCTCCATTCACGTAAGAGCATCCCCCATGCTTGCTCCATCTCCTTTTGCTTGCAAAACACTCATTTCAGCTCCAAAATCAAAACAAATTACATATTCTTCTTAGTTAGCTCAAGCTCCTCCTTTCTATCTTTTCAAAACTTCAAGAGCTTCAATTTGGTGCCAAGGCAAACAGCCATTAGAGGAGGGAAAATAAGCTTGGAGGGTGCATTAGCTTCTCCATTCTCTTAAGGTAAAGAATATGTAGGAAAAATCAAGTTCCCACCATTTCTTCACATGTCCGAAAATTATCACTCATGGGGCTCCATTTTTATGCCTTGTTCTACCTTGTTTTCTATTCTCCAAGGGCTAGAGGAGGTCCTCTTTGATTCATATCCAAGCCTACCTTAAGACTTCAAGGTAACATACTCACTTTAATACCTTAAAACACATTTTTGACCTAGGGTTTGCTCCTTAAGGTTGGTGCATTGTCTAGCACTCATTAGAATCATTGATTATTGATTAGAGCATTGGCAAGGTGAGTTTGATTTGGTGACCGAGATTGAGCAAGGGAAAACCTAAGGAAGAAAGCTTGTGAAGCTTGAAAAAGAACAAGGTAAATGACTTACCTTAAGGTGTTTTAATGCATTAAGGGATGGGAATTAGATAGGTGATAAGTTTAGCTTGGAGTTTACATTAGTAAAGGGCTATAAAAACCTAGGAGAAACAATGATTATATTTGAGAACTTGTGATTAAAGAGCAAATGGGAAATAAGATAGCTAGATAATTCAAAGTGAATTATAAGAACACTTATATTGCAATGGGAGCCTTGTTGTGTGTATTTGCAGGTCAAAGGCAATATATATTTTGGAAATTCAGTGTTTCAGAATTATGCATTTAAGGGCCTAAGTGCCAAGCAATTTAAGTTTATGCACTATATTGTGATGTAGTGTAGTTTCGGTGTATATTGTGTGTTAAGATGTTGTAATGAGAATTTGAGTGTTTATAGTGTGTGAAAGTGGTGAAAATTTAAGTGCTTGGATGTAGGAATATACTAGTGAATCCATGTCAAAATTTGGTGGAGAAACTAAGTGTTTAAGATGTTTTAAGGAGATTTTAGGGATAAGGATGTTCTAGTAAACCTTAAGGGTTGTTTTAGTGAAAATGATTAAACTACGGAGTTTTTGTGCACTGGGATGATCTAGGGGATGTTTAGTAGGAACTAAGGGTTTCCATGGTGAGTTTAAGGCACCAAGACAAAGACTAAGGAAGTTAGGAAACTTGTGCAAAGTTCGGAGGAAAACTAGGGTATAATGACTTGTAAACATGTGCTAGCTTATGTAGCTTTAGGAAGGATGAGAAAAGGATGTAGGTATGGGAAATTATGCATAAGGAGTATTTATGTGGTAAATAGAAAGACATCTTGGTTAGAGGAAGTCCTAGGTGAGAACACAAGTTAGAAGTATAAGGAACTAAGCTCTAAGTGTTAAGGATTTAGTAAGAATTTGAGTAAAAGTTTAAGGAGGTTGTTGAATGATTTAGGGAGGTGTTAAGGTGTTTAAATGATGTTAAAACATGTGGGGAAACTTGAGGAATGATCAGAAAAAAATTGGGGTGAAATTGGGGTCCAAAAAGAGGAGAAAAACACTTTAGAAATTAGGTTCTGCAGTGGACCGCCCCTATGGGGAGGTCCTGTTGTTTGCTGCAGGCGTGGGACTTTCTGTTGTGAACCGCCCCTGGGACCTCCCTAGTGGGGCGGTCAGGACCAGAACATAAAAAAAATTAAAAAATTTAAGGAGGATAAGGGGGCATTAGTTGTAAGTTATTAAGAGGGCTATGGTGATTAAATAAGTAAGTATATGAGGGCTTAAAGGATTAAGTTAAGTAAAGGATTTTAAGTGTTTAAGATTAAGTTCTAAGAACTTAGTGAGTACTAATTGGGAATGAAGGGGATTGCTAGGTATTGATGTTGTTGGGTTGTCTATGAAATGTTAAGTGAGTAAAATGGCTACTAAGTGGGTGAACAAATGTAAGAAACAATGCACTTAAACGTTTAAGATAAAAACCACAAGGACTTAGTAAATGACAATGGGTAAATGTTAGTGTTTATAAAGGTTAAGTAAGTGAATAACGATAAGTTGAGCTAAATAATGACTTAAAACTGAATGAATGTTTTAGGACTTGTGAATTGGGACTTGGAAGGAGATAAACCGAACAATCGCCGACGGTGAACGGTACAGTCTTTCTTGTGACCTGCTTACTAACGAGGTGTCCCTCGGCTTGTGTGCTATCTGTTTATTTGCTATTACTAAGACAAGGTAAAGCATGCAACCGGTTATATTTGTTCTCGATGTGAATGTGTTTTCTTTACACTAACCCACGAGACTTGAGATTGCTACGAACTAAGCTTAGTACTTGTTGAGGTAAGAAGAGGAGTTATATATTGGTAACCATTGGTTAATACTTGATAAGGTTTAACTAACACTTGGTCTTAAGTTTTTCACTAACTAGAACTTAAGGGGGGAGTGAGGAACCCGGGACTGACTCCGGTCATGCATGCTAAGGAAAGAGGGTCGGTATCTGAATCAGATCCGACTTCCGCTTAAGGACTTGTCTTCGGACATGTTGCCTAGGGTCGGTTGCCGGCTCAGCTACACTAGACTTCCCATCCAAGGTAGGTGTCATTAAGATGGTGTTGTAGGATCACCTAAATCCTAAGATTAAGTTAAGTTGTTTATTCAACCAATGGAGTTTATAGCTAATTGGCTAGGGTTGTTTTTCACCCGACAAAATAAACATTGAGATGAGTTACAACCACTTCTAACTAAAGAACGGTTTGTATTCTGAGGATTAAGTTAAGGACTAAGATTAAGGAGAATGTGGACTTAAGGAGTTAAGATCTAACTCACCTGTTAAGGGAATGCTCGAGTCGTTCATTTGTGTGTGGACTATGTATGTTCATTTGTGGTTTGTTGGTTACTGCATTTCATATTATGATTGTGATTCTAATCAACTTCCATGCTATCGACAATTACTCTTCGTAGCCCCGTTAGCTTGGGGGCCACGAGAGGGTCGTACCAGCATTCGTGCTGACCCCCTTTGGGGGTTTTTACACTTGCAGGTAAGCGGCCCATGAAGTCACACCATGAGAGTAGGAGCGGTTAGACTTAAGATGGGTTTTTATTTTTGAGCACGGGTTGCGCATGTGCGCCCGTCTGGTTATATTTAAACTGATGTAAGTTTGTGTTGTCACTTGAGATACTCGGTTGGTGGGCATTTTTAGACGGTATGTTTATTTTGGATAAGTGTTGTAAATTAGTAAAGTTCGGTATGTTCTTTTGATCAGACCGTGGCAAGGTCCCGGTGCTATCTATTACCGCTGCAATCATTGTGATTAAGTTGTTCAGTTTTGCGATAACCACGATTGGCTTTGTACGGGGTGTTACACATAAGGAACGTACTAACCACGGCTATGTACGAACTAGTTGTGGTTGTGTTATTAAGCTATGTCTCATCTCTCTTGTGTGTCTAACTGGATCTAAATGCCTACTTGTGAATTAATTTACTAAGTTCCATTAATGTGACTCCTAACAAGTGCTAACCAGGGTGTGAGGAGTCCGGTCGTTTCGGCCATGCATGTGAGTATGGGGGTCGATATCGGTGTGCTTGGATTACTATATCCGACGCACGTTGGGTTTAAGTTATCCGTTCATCCAACAGGACGGTAACGAGTTATGTAACGAGCTTAGCATGAGTTTGGCAGCATTATCTAGGCTCTCCAGTAAACTAACTATGTTTGGTTCGGTTCCTAAAGAGAACCGTTCCCGTTATGTTATGTGTTAATGTTGTGATGCAATTCTTATTGCTATGTTATGTAAATTTTATGTTAAAAATCAATGCCATGTTATCATGACAATTGGTTGTGTGTATCCCCGTAGCCGAAGGGCTGCACGTTAGCCATATTATCCATGAGTTGCTGAGCCCCTCTGGGGCACCATATTTTTCTATGTTGATGAGGATCGAGCAGGCGGAGTGGCTCTAGATCTTAGGTTTATGAAATACATTTGATGGTTTTTGGATGTTTGGACCCGGGATGCGTCTATGCTCCAGTGGTGGTACATTATGGTTCGACAGTTATACGGTTTTGGATTTAAATATAAATACTCGGTAATGTTGTTGTATTTATGGTTTAGTACTTATGCTCGGGAGTTTGCGCATCAGACCGATAAGTTTGTATGTATTGTGCCTTGTTAGCCACATGGGTGGCTAGCGGCGTGTAACACCAAACCGTTTAGTTAATGTTAAGTTATTAAATATTTCCGCTGCAATTTGATTTGTTGTTTAAGTTACAGTAGGGGTGTTACTGGTTATGGGGGAGTTCAATACTCTAATGCTACAGCCCATACCAAAGGATACTAATGAGCACCAATGAAATCCGTAAACTTCTAAAATCAGCCATAGAATGCAAGAAGGGTTTAAAGCTTGAAGATGAGATGTTACCTACCAATCACTAAGTGGAGTTCTTGGCTAGCAAGGGAGCAAGATTCCAGCACCCATTTAGGACTAAAAACCTGCTGGAATACAAGAAACAAGAAGCATAAAAATCTTGAACTTTTAATATCCAAAGAAGGCTAGAAATGATAGATTTTCGAACTTCTTTTTACCATAGAATGACAAGGAGAGGAAGGAGCTTCCAATGGTGTTCTTCAAGCTCCAAAATGGGCTACAGCCATGGTGATGAAGATGGAATTTTTCAACTTTTAAAAGGTGGAAAATGAAGCCCAAGAGAAGAGGAGTTCAATGGTGTGATTTTTATGAGATTTGGAGTTGATTTGCACCTTCAAAAATGGAAGAGAAGTGTTGGGCTGGTGAAGGAGTATGAAATCACCATGGACAAGGGAGGGAAGAAGAAGAGAGATGGGGGGAATACGTGAGTGAAGAGTGAACTATGAGGAGAGAGAGTTTACTTTTTGCTTTTGTACTTTTCTATTTACTTATTTGTCTCTTAGTGTATTAGGAAGAAACAAAGAGAGTGAGAGGGGGAAAAATTGGCCCCCTCACAGCCCACACACACTATTCTGATTTTATTTACAAATTGGGAAGTTATTTTAGTTTATTACAACTAACACCCCACAAGTTCTAGTTTTTACACTATTCACTAACCGGATCCCGTTTTCCGGAATTTTCTCGTTAAATTGATTTTAACGGTCCTAGACCTTCACTAATGATTAATAATGACTATTTGATTGACTAAAATTATTACGGGTTTATTTAACCCGCTTAAAGTTGTGTTTTCCCGGTTCCCTCGAAAAAAGCGCTTTAAGGTTCATTTGTGTTTTTAATCCATTTTAAGGATCTGTTTTCTTCGAGAATCGCTCCCTCATGTTTATTTAGGCATAATTAAGCCAATAAATCTTCATTAGCCTAATTATCTGTAACACCCCTGCCGCTACTCCAACCATTAACTCCTAACCCGCCTTCTTTACCAATACTCAAGCAGCGGAAACAAACTACCAACGGCGGTATTACAATGCCATTAGTCACCCACGTGACTAGCAAGGCAAACTAAACGTAAAACAAATACAACAACATTTACAATATCGGTCTGATGGGTCTTATATGCCGAGTACTACAAGCCAAACTATACAGTCCATTCCTTGATCAATACTCAAAGCTAATACAACGTCAATTACTTAATTTACAAATACAATATCCATTATATACTATACCGAGTATCTACAATCCCCAAGTCTATCCATGACCTTTCGGTCTTATAAATCCACAATACACACATACAATTTCTTAAACAACTACCCATATCAATAATAGCCCCATCCTACTCTCGAGCGGTTGACGGCTTCGTTGTACCTGGAAAATAAAAACAGCGCCCCAAGGGGCTCAACAAAATTCCTGCATATGACTTCTGCATACCCCACGTACTAGCGAGTGTACGCCGACTATTTGGTCGCGAGCATGCAATTCATTTTATTTCAATCAATCATGCTCAATATCCAAGCATTAATCATGCACACATTCAAAGATATACAACCAAGGAATAGAATCCACACAAATATCACATCCAGCTCGATGAGTTCATCTACCTTATTCTTAAACCTTGAGAGACTGTATCTCAAGTGAGTTTCATTTTCGTTAATCACCAACTTTCCATCCCAACCGGGTAGTTTACTTGTCTCCTAGATCATTAGACACTCTCGGACCTGATCTAGTTTCTTAATTATTCTAATCTTGAATAATTTTGGGTTAAGCCTCATAGGCCTCCGGGCAAAGACATATACAGGTCTCACCACCGGGCTTTTATAATCTCAATACGGGATTATAAGTACTCGATCATGTTCCCTCTTTCCTATCCCAAAATACTCAACTTACCTCTTTAAACGGGTAAGCTCTGCCAGTCTTACTCCAATCGGGCACCACTATGTGGCACACGGCCCCGCAGGGCACCACTATGTGGCACACGGCCCGGTAACAAGGGAGTTCGACCACGGATTCGGAAACAAACGCGCTGTTGTTTCCTCTTCCTTGCATGCGTGACTCACAATCCCCCTAACCCAACTCTCGGGTTAGTAACAATAGATACTCCTATAAAAATACATATATAGATATTGGTTAGCTGCATCTCTCTCGATGTTATCTTACAACCTAGGAGGTTTTCCCATTTTGCTATATTCACCGATTTGAGGGTTGCCCCTACACTTCCATTACTTAGGAACTATGTTCGTTCTCTAACATTGAGTCCCATCCTTGCATAGGAGATCAGCTATTCATATTAAGGACGTTCTCTATTCTCTTGTGTTGCTTGTTCTCATTTCGGGTAAATTCTTAAGTTTAATTTATCGTTGTCCATTAGTCGATGGTTTTGTGTGTTACATCATTTTCATTATTTCACAACATGACTCTTTCTTCGAGTCACTAATCAAACAAGACCCAACTATGGGTTGCACTACGATACACGATCACATGCAAGCAACTCATTCACCAATCATCCTTTTCATGAATTATACAAACATTAATTTAAGTGATAACCAACAAGCAACAATACCATACAAGCACCAATAAGTGCAAACAATCCGATTCGTGCATTTATCTTGTTAAGTGATCACACAATCAAACAATGTAACACCCCTAATACGCACATGATACTAGATGAAATCGCAGCGGAATAAAACAACTAAACAGTAACTAACGCTTCGGTGCTACAACGCCGTCAACCACCTACGTGGTTGACAAGGCAGAACAATACACTTGTACCGGTCTGATGATCAGACTCCCGAGCAATAAAACTAAACCATAATTACATCATATACAATACCGAGTTTTACATATACAACCTTCACTGATAACATCACTGCAAACTGTCACAACCAAATCCAACAACGCCACGGGAGCACAGGCGCATCCCGGGCCAACATCCCAAAGTATACAAAAGTAAACCTGCACCCTAGGATCTAGAGCCACTCCGCTTCTTCGATCCTCATCCTGCAGTATAAGAAGTATGGATCCCCCGAGGGGGTCAGCAACCCTTGGCTGGTATGGCTAACGCGCAGCCCATCGGCTACCGGATACGCGCAGCTACTTGTCATTATAACATGGCATTCAATTTATACATAGCATAACATAACATGGAGCATAGCATCAATAGTGCATAGCTCAACAACACATACACAGTGGATTTTCACTCCACGATAACAAACCACAAGGGTCAAATAACATAAGAGCCTAGAGAGTGATTCACTCTCATGTCAAGCTCGTTAAACACACTTACCGTTCTGTTAGGCGAACGAGTAACTTAAGTCACAGATGGTTCGGATTTAGTGACCCGAACACACCACACAAACACAGGTTCCCACTAAACCGATCATAAGTCAGAATAGGTAGCTTTGGAAGAAGCTAGCGGGAGATCGAACGCCAATTTAAGGAGAACAATCTTAACAACATAAGAGTCGAATCTGATTCAGATATCTACTCTTAACTTACATGCATGACCGGATAACCGGATTCCTCACTTCCCAGTTAACACTTGTTAGAAGTTCATAGTGGAACTTAACAACCAACACACAACAGGTGGTAAGTCATGTTAGACACACACAAGGGAAATGAGTCACAACAACATCATAAATAATGAACAACTGTAAACTCATTACATGTTTAAATCTTATAACGTTGTAAACACACAGAAAAACATACAACACACAAACCGGTGTAAACCGCTAGACAACAGACTGCAAGAAAACCATACCTTGGTCCTTGCCTCGTTTGGTTTCCTCCGTAGGTCACTCCTATACATAATTCAAGAACGTCGGTTAATTAACTTACTTAACCTCCAAATTTACTAAGTGTTTAACATATTGTATGACATGTTTTAATGTCTATCTTACCCTAGGTTACCTTCATTATACACCCTAGGGTTAACTACATAAGTCACATTCTTTTCTTTTTTTTTTTACAAGTTTTGGTCCGACCGGACTTGCCGACCGGACTTACTAAGTCCGGTCCATTCCAGTACCAGTCCCTTTTTACCGGTGAAGAATTCACTCCGACCGGACTTACATGTCCGGTCCCATGTCCGGATCGATCCAGAGACTTATAACCGTCGCTACAAAATTTAGGCCGACCGGAATTGCCGACAGATCTTGCCATGCCTCCTGTCGGTCCATTCCAGAAACATTTCCCTCTCACAAACAAGCCCGACCGGACTTGTAGGTCCGGTCCCCAAGCCCCAAGTCCGGTCGATTCCAGAAACATTTCTCGGTAGTGTAACAGGGCCCGACCGGGCTTGCATGTCGGTCGCAAGTCCGGTCTGCCCCAAATCCTTTTTTCACTTTTCACATTCAACTCCAAACTTCACCCCATATAACCTAGTACCCCTAACCTCATTTGGGCACTTTAAACACACCTTAGGACACCCTTAAACACTCACACACTCTATTTTTCTAATTCCTTAACCTTTACTATATCCCTTCACAAAATTCCTAACACTTACAACATTTTACACTAGGTTTCTAAATGGTGTTTCTCACCTATGATAACTACTATCCCAAAATGTTTTCTCCTTATATTAACATCATCTCCCAGCATCATCTCTCACAACTAATTCCTTATATCCACTCTGACAAATCCTTTTCAAGTTCACACTTTCTCCTAAATTTACCAAAGTTTGCCTAAGTCTTTAACTAAGTCCCAAAATGACTTTGGTACATACTAAAATCTCAAGCTCCTGCCTAAGTCCTTGTTACATCCCAAATCACCTTAATGCATGTTTCTCACAACAACACTACACCATAAAACTCTAACTTATCAAATATCAAACACATATTAACACTTAGAACTTCACATTTGTTACCCAAATTTCGACATAGGTCCCTAGAAATTACCAAACCAAAACACATTGTTTTTACCAACAAACAACCAAGAACACTAAAATCCATCAAGTACTTATTATACACAAACTTCACTTACAAAGCACTACATCACAATATAGTGCACAATTTAAATTGCATGGCACTTAGGCCCTTGAATGATGGCTCTTAGGCCCTTAAAATGCACAAATCATAAACACTGAATTTCCACAATATATGCCTTTAACCTGCAAATACACTCAACAACACATATGCCTTTTACTAAGCTCTTGGAACACTTTACTAAGTCATTCACCATTGGCTCTTTAGGTAGTTTAATAAGCATTTATAGCTCATTTCTCCTAAGGCATTAAAACAACATTAGGTTAGTAGATTTACCTCTTTTGCAAAATAACTTCTTTCTTGTTTCCTTTAGAAAACCAATAGAGTACTTGATTCTTTGACAAGCTCTAAACAATATACAAACATTATAATGAGTATTCAAGCTATAAGCTCCATCTCATTGTAAACCCTAGTTTTACATTGTTTCAAAAACATTAATGTAGTTGTTTTACCTTGCTCTTTGAAGAGAGTTTGAATATCTAGCAAGAGAGGACTCCACCTAGTCCATGAAGAGTTGGAATGAAGCTAGAACAAAGTCACATAAAAAGCTCCTTCAATACATATTTTCGGACATGACAAAAACAAGGAGGAAATGAAGTTTTTATTTGAGATTCCTTACCTAGAAGTCAAGGAGAGTAACAATATGTAAAAATACAAGCTCAAGCTCCTTCAATGGAGAAACTCCATGGCACCGAAATGGTTGTCTTGGACTTTTGAAAAGATAGAATGAAGAGCTTGATGAGAGGAAGAAGATGGTGGTGTTTGTTTTTGATTTGGACAAGTGAGCAAGGTTTTACAAGAGGTTGAAAGCTGTGTTCTAATGGTGATAGTGGTTCTATCGTGAGAGAACAAAGAAGGAAGGAAGAAGAGAGGTGGGAAACCGTGTGAGCAAGGAAAGGAAATGAGAGAATGAGATTGGTTTTACTTTAGAAGATATTTGTAGTTTAAAAGCAAATAGTACTTTCTTAGTCATCATTATTTACTTAACAAATTAACAAGAGGGTGGTGAGTCACCAAGCCTTAGAAAACCGGCCCCCTAATTATAATGAGGGTAATATAGTCTTTGTTTGTCAATTTAATTACTTATACAAACATATGTTACAAAATAGCTTATAAAAGTTACTATTCATAAAACAAGGCACATAGAAGTGAAATTTTGATTTCCCACTAATATAGACACCCAAATGTGATATTATATAGTACACATATATATTTAAGAGTAATGATGGACATCTAGCCATTCAAAACTCATTTACAAGACAATTTTTCAAAAATGTGCTTTAAGACTCCTTAAAGCACATTTTGTGTTTAAACTTGTTTTCAAGCTTGGTTTTCTTTGGTAATTGATTTAATATGTTCATGTGTATAAATGAGGTCTTGGTAAGTTCATTAGGTCTTAACCAAGTTTATCCCAAGCTTAGAGCACATTTTGGCTCTTATTGACTTTAAAGCACATTTTGTGTTTTCTTTTGTTTAAATTTGTTTACTAATGTTTCTAAGACTCTTTTTAGTCTTAATACACCATATTTAAGTGTTTAAACAATATATTAAGGTTTGGGGTATTTCAATCTACCCCCTTAAAAGAACTTTCCTCAAAGTTCATACTTCCACATATCCTAAATATTAGAACACGGGAACACTTATAAACAATACTTCCATATATTACTAACAACACACTTACATAACATTGGACTCCGGTCCATACAACATAACAACATTGGCACAAGGTCCTACATAACATATTGGACCAAGGTCCATACAACATTATCCACATCATTCAGACACAACGGTCTGTAACATAACAACATAACATAGACGATGTATTCAAATACACGTCGTACACACATAACCGAAACGGCTCTACCCCCTTAAAAGGGGTACGCCCCGTACCCTATACACATAAGTACTAAGAAGAACAATGACGGGTACTTCGCCTTCATCTTGTCTTCCAGCTCCAAGTGGCCTCCTCAACGTCCTGGTTAGACCAAAGAACCTTCACCAGTCTCACGGACTTATGGCGAGTGTCTCGAGTCTTAGCATCCAGAATCCGTACCGGAGTCTCCACTGATCGCATGGTCGGCTCTAAGGTTAGCCTTTCAGGCTGAAGCACATGAGACGGATGAGACATATACTTCTTCAACTGGGACACATGAAATACATCATGTACCTTGCCCAGCTCGGCGGGTAGGTCTAGTCTATAGGCTACCGGGCCGATCCGCTCCGTCACAACGTAAGGCCCCACATACTTTGGGCTCAACTGCCTTCTTCTGGCCAAAACGAAACACTCCCTTCATGGGGGACACTCTCAAAAATACCTGATCGCCCACGGCGAACTCCAGGTCACGTCGGCGCACATCTGCGTACGACTTCTGCTATCCTGAGCTGCTTTCATATTAGCCCTGATCTGGCGAACTTCTGCCTGAACTTGCTCAAGATACTCTGGTCCTATAATGACCGTCTCACTCGACTCATCCCAGCATAATGGCGTGCGGCATGGTCTACCGTACAAGGCTTGGAAGGGAGACATCTTGATCGAAGCATGATAACTGTTGTTGTAACTAAACTCGATCAGATGTAACTTATCAATCCAGCTGGTCTGAAAGTCAAGTGCACAAGCACGTAGCATGTCCTCAAGTGTCTGAATAGTGCGCTCACTCTGACCATCGGTCTGTGGGTGAAACGCTGTACTCAATTCAATTCAGTACCCAATGCCTCTCGTGTGGACTTCCAATATCTGGATAAGAATCTGGTGTCTCTGTCAGATACAATCGTTTTCGGTACACCATGATGTCTTACAATCTCTTTATCAAACAGTTCTGCCAATCTTGCCACTTTCCAAGTGTCCTTCATCGGAATGAATCGGGCCACCTTGGTCAGTCGGTCAACTATCACCCATATCATATTCAGACCTCCCCTTGTAGGCGGAAGCCCTACTACAAAGTCCATGGAGATATCATGGAACTTCCACTCAGGCACTGGCATTGGCTGTACCATACCACCAGGCCGTCGGTGCTCAAACTTGACCTTCTGGCAAGTGAGACACCTCAATACATAATCACTAACATCTTTCTTCATTCCAGTCCACCAAAAATACCTCTTTATACCTTTATACATCTTTGAAGCTCCGGGGTGAATCGAAGTAGTAGAACAATGGGATTCACTCAATATGCGCTCCTTCAACTCAGCGCTACTCACCCTAGGTATACACACTCGGCCAATCAGCCTAATCAGGTCATCATCATGGAGTCTGAAGTCGTACTTCTGACCCTCGAATGTGCCGTCAATAAGCTTTCTGCCGGATCTCCAGCATGTACTGATCCGTCATCTGAGCACTCCGCACCTCTTCAACCAAGCCAGTATGAGAGACTAGCGAATGGAGAGAGTGTGCTCGGCGACTCAGTGCGTCAGCTACCACATTTGCCTTACCCTCTTTGTATTGCAGATTAATATCGTAGTCATTCAGAAACTCAACCCACCTTCTTTGCCTCATGTTCAACTCTTTCTGAGTGAACAAGTACTTTAAGCTTTTATGATCAGAATAGATTGTCACACTTACCCCATACAAATAATGTCGCCATATCTTCAATGCGAAGACAATGGCACCCAATTCTAAGTCGTGGGTAGGGTAGTTCTCCTCATGCTTCTTCAGCTGACGGGAGGCGTATGCTACGACCTTCCCGTGCTGCATCAATACACAACCCATACCTCTGCCTGATGCGTCGCAGTAGACCTCAAAACCATCTGGACCGTCTGGTATAGTCAGGACTGGTGCAGATGTCAGAGCATCCTTGAGACTCGCGAAAGAACTCTCACAGTCAACTGTCCACTCGAATGGTGCATCCTTCTTCATTAAGGAAGTCATCGGCTTCGAGATACTGGAGAAGTCCTTCACAAACCTCCTATAATATCCTGCCAGACCGAGGAAGCTCCTGATATCAGTGACTGTCTTCGGCCTAGGCCAGGTGCGCACTGCATCTATCTTTGCCGGATCAACAGCGATCCCGGCATCAGAAATCACATGTCCAAGGAAAGATACTTGGTTCAACCAAAATTCACATTTCGAAAACTTTGCATACAACTGGTTTCTCCTCAGAGTTTGTAACACATCTCTCAGGTGGCTTTCGTGCTCACCTTTTGATTTAGAATACACAAGAATGTCATCGATGAAGACTACCACTGACTTGTCCAACTGATCTTGGAACAAGCGGTTCATTAAGTCCATGAACTTTGCTGGTGCATTCGATAAGCCAAATGGCATAACTGTGAACTCATAATGCCCATACCTCGTTCTGAAAGCTGTCTTCTCGATATCACTGTCACGGATGGCAATCTGATGGTATCCGGAACGTAAGTCTATCTTGGAGAATACTGATGCTCCCCTAAGCTGATCAAATAGATCGTCGATGCGTGGTAAAGGGTAACGGTTTTTCACCGTAACAGCATTCAGCTCCCGATAATCAATACACAGGCGGAGGCTACCGTCCTTCTTCTTCACGAAGAGGACCGGCGCTCCCCATGGTGACACACTAGGGCGGATGAAGCCCTTGTCGAGTAGGTCTCTCAGCTGCTCCTTGAGCTCTGTCATCTCTGCTGGAGCCATACGATAAGGTGCTTTCGCAATGGGTCCAGTGCCCGGTACTAAGTCGATCTCAAACTCAACCTCTCGTGCTGGCGGCATGCCCGGCAGTTCCTTAGGAAATACATCAGGAAACTCCGACACTACCGGCACATCTGGGCTAAACTCAGGGTCTCTCTCTATGTCCTGGACATAGCAGAGGTATACATCACTCCCTCGTCGTAACTCACGATACATGGCCATGGCGGTGATGATCTGAGTCGAAGGCTCCCTGGGCCTCTGGCGGTATGATATGGTAACCCCAGATGGACTCCGAAGAAGCAGTCGATGCTCGGCACACAGGATTCTGCCCTTGTACCGCTCCAACCAGTTCATCCCGACAATCACATCAAATCCAAGTCCGTCGAACTCTATCAGGTCGATCGGGAACTCTTCACCTCTGATTCGTACAATGACATCTCGGTGGTAGCGGGTACACCTGATCCGCTCTTTCGATGGGAGAGTGACCAAGAAGTCTGGCATCTCCTCTCCATCTAACCCCAGCCTCTTCGCAAAAGATAGCGAAACAAATGTGTGCGAGGCTCCAGAGTCGAACAGGATCGATGCATCCACGCCATTCACTGGAAAGGTACCGGTGAGGATTGTGCCGCTCTTGCCGGCTTCTGCCTCATTGCAGACACTCAATGTACCTCCCGTTCCGAGTGCACAGCCTAATTCATTGGCAAACTAATAAGTACTGGGTAACAACACGGTTGATATACTTCAATAACTCCACTTTATTCATTAACACTTCCTCTTTACAACATTGTTGGTTTACATGGTTGATATAACTTAACACATACATAACTCCCTTAACATATACTGGCTTAACACATTACAAAAGTATACAAGGCTTAGAATTGTCTGAAGGTCAAATTCAAACGTCCGGGTTTCATGTGTGTGGCATTGATCACTGCCGACGGTGCGGTATTCAGTTTGATCTTCCTGATGCCATGATATAGCATCCTTGACTGCCCACCATGATTAGTACATCTCCTGACTTAACATTAACTTCCTTGCGAGATCAGCACGCTTCTGCTCGCATATACAAATACTGCGGTATCACCAATGGACCAAGACACCACGGGTACTCCCTTACTTAGAGACTCGGGTGACTCGTCCTTATCTTGGTGTAAACCTAACCGTCCACCTTTCTGGTAGAAGTTCACAATACACAAATCTGCTTCCACATTGGAATTGATTCCGTTTCAACTTGTTGAGCAATTCCCACGGCGTGATTAACGACCGCACGGAACTCCTCAGGTATACTTGGTACCGTTGCTCCATCTTCAGCTCGCACTTCTTGATATGACTTGGTGTAAGGGTTCCAGTCCTTACCCATGCACATCATCTTCAATTGCATTCTTGATCCGTTCGGATATTCAGGTGTGTAGAAACCTCCAGGTTTAGCTCCAAGTTCGTCGCATCGTCTGATGATATGGACTTGTGCTTCCGGTGTCAGGTATCCACTTAAGAGTATCATACCTGGCTGGATAACCTGACATTGCTCCATTGGAAAGTCGGTGATGTTGATGGTGGTCTCTTCAGGGTTTGGTGTGGGTGGGATTGGATAACATATATTGAAGGTTCCTTTCAGTTTAGAATTATCTAATTAGGTGTCTTTCACACTATACTTTAACTCCTTACTCACATGATAATACACTTGAACTCACTAACACACATAAGCATGAAATGCGGTATGCAATCACTTATTACAACAACAGTTTAGGCGGTACCTGGTCTAGAAGAGGGCCCTGGCGCCTCAGACCGGTCCACCACATTCAGGGTGGCCTTGCTAGGTCCCGACCCTTTCCCCTTCTGGGAATCAGTATGCCTCTGATCGGTGGGTGGCTGGTTAGCCGTCTTCGGGCCATCAATAGCTGCTGTGGCCTTACCCTTCCACTGCCCCTTGGGCTTGTTGACTCTGCTGTTGGGGTTCCGGTAACACTCGTGGTCACGGTGACCCCACTTCTCGCAGTATCGACACTGCACCTCATTCCCTTGCAGTCCTTGCCGGGGTGGTCTCCATTGCACCACTTACAGTAATAGTGGCGCTCCGGTCCAGAGCCCGTGCTAGCTGCTAACACAATACACACTCAGTACTTGTTTCACAACTTATCAACATACACATCAACTTATTACACATGATTAAACAATTACCCTTTGGTGGGTAAGAGCGTAGGGGCTTCGCCGCATAAGCATATGTGAGCTTCAGTGGCTCCTCAGCGGTGGTGGTTTGGGCTTGGCCTTGTCACCCTGGTGCTGACTCTTCTGGGGCTGGGGATAAGGTTTCTTCTTCTTCTTTCCTCCCCCGTACCCCTGCGAACTCTGGCCCTCGCTCGTGGCCTTGCGCTTGTGCGCATTCTCCTCGTCCCTCAGACGGACGGTGATCTCCACCTTAGCAGCGGCATGATAGCACTCCTGTATTTAGGATGGTCAGTGCCCCGCAATACATACTCACAAACTCACATTATACTCACTTGTAGACTACACATATTCACATCACTCTTTACTTAAATTACCTGCAAGGTAGTATACTCAGCTGGCCCCATCCCATAGCGAAGACGGTGGCTGAGACCGTTGTAGAAACGGTTTACCAGCACCCGGTTCGAGTATCCCAGGTCCGGTAACAGGTGGACAAGGCCGGTGAAGGCAGTGTAATACTCATCAACCGACACCTTGTCCCCCTGCCTCAGACTATCCAGCTCGAGGCGCTTGGCCTCTTGAACGTGCACGGGGTAGTATTTGGCTCGCAGCAGAGCCGTGTACTCCCTCCAACCAAACTGAGGATCCGCCATCGGTCCTCTCTCACTAGCTTCCACCAATTCTGTGCCGAACCCTTCAGGTAGTAAGCGGCAAGACGGACCTTAGCCTCTGCGGGCACAGCCAAGGTCTCGTAGGCGGTCTCCAACTCGGAGATGTACGCCTCCAACTTACGTGGGTCGGTCTCCCCATGAAATGAAGGGGGTCTCAAGTCTGCCAATGCCTTGACCCAGTTGGTCTCTCGTGGCGGTGGCGGTGGTGGCTGAACTCCGGGCATCTGCCCCTGCTGGATCGCAGCTACAAGCTGGGGTACCATCTGGGCCACAGCGGCTGCTACAGCCTCAGCCATAACCTGAGCCGTAGTGTTCTCGCCCTGGTCACCCCCAGTACCAGTACCACTTCCGCGGCCTCTACCGCGTGGTCTACCTGACATCTGTATTCACATGAGTATTCATTAGCAATATGCTTACACACTTATCGGTCCAACGATCGTAACGCTTCCCGACAATAAGGTATTCCACACTTAGTTAGTGGTTAACCTTTCCATAACTGATCACTTAGGTAACTGTAGTTAGGTTTCCTAACTCGGTATATTCCTAAGCTCGGTATTCTAGTCATCAGAGCGATACTTCGCTCTGATACCACTTTTTGTAACACCCCTAATACGCACATGATACTAAATGAAATCGCAGCGGAATAAAACAACTAAACAGTAACTAACGCTTCGGTGCTACAACGCCGTCAACCACCCACGTGGTTGACAAGGCAGAATAAATACAATTGTACCGGTCTGATGATCAGACTCCCGAGCATAAAACTAAACCATAAATACATTATATACAATACCGAGTGTTTACATACATCCTTCACTGTAAACATCACTGTAAACTGTCACAACCAAATCCAACAACGCCAGGAGCACAGGCGCATCCCGGGCCAACATCCCAAAAGTATACAAAAGTAACTGCATCCTAGGATCTAAAGCCACTCCGCTTCTTCGATCCTCATCCTGCAGTATAAGAAATATGGATCCCCCGAGGGGGTCAGCAACCCTTGGCTGGTATGGCTAACGCGCAGCCCATCGGCTACCGGGATACGCGCAGCTACTTGTCATTATAACATGGCATTCAATTTATACATAGCATAACATAACATGGAGCATGGCATCAATAGTGCATAGCTCACAACACATACACAGTGGATTTTCACTCCACGATAACAAACCACAAGGGTCAAATAACATAAGAGCCTAGAGAGTGATTCACTCTCATGTCAAGCTCGTTAAACACACTCATTACCGTTCTGTTAGACGAACGAGTAACTTAAGTCACAGATGGTTCGGATTTAGTGACCCGAACACACCACACAAACACAGGTTCCCACTAAACCGATCATAAGTCAGAATAGGTAAGCTTTGGAAGAAGCTAGCGGGAGATCGAACGCCAAATTAAGGAGAACAATCTTAACAACATAAGAGTCGAATCTGATTCAGATATCTACTCTTAACTTACATGCATGACCGGACAACCGGATTCCTCACTTCCCAGTTAACACTTGTTAGAAGTTCATAGTGGAACTTAACAACCAACACACAATAGGTGGTAAGTCATGTTAGACACACACAAGGGAATGAGTCACAACAACACATCACAATAATATGAACAACTGTAAACTCATTACATGTTTAAATCTTATAACGTTGTAAACACACAGAAAACATACAACACACAAACCGGTGTAAACCGCTAGACAACAGACTGCAAGAAAACCATACCTTGGTCCTTGCCTCGTTTGGTTTCCTCCGTAGGTCACTCCTATACATAATTCAAGAACGTCGGTTAATTAACTTACTTAACCTCCAAATTTACTAAGTGTTTAACATAATTGTATGACATGTTTTAATGTCTATTACCCTAGGTTACCTTCATTATACACCCTAGGGTTAACTACATAAGTCACATTCTTTTCTTTTTTTTACAAGTTTTGGTCCGACCGGACTTGCCGACCGGACTTACTAAGTCGGTCCATTCCAGACCTTTTACCGTTGAAAATTCACTCCGACCGGACTTACATGTCCGGTCCTATGTCCGGTCGATTCCAGAGACTTATAACCCGTACAAATTTATGCCGACCGGACTTGCCAAGTCCGGTCCCATGTCCGGTCCATTCCAGAAACATTTTCCCTCTCACACAAAACAAGCCCGACCGACTTGTAGGTCCGGTCCCCAAGTCCGGTCGATTCCAGAAACATTTCTCGTAGTGTAACAGGGCCCGACCGGGCTTGAGTCCGGTCGCAAGTCGGTCTGCCCCAAATCCTTATTTTCCTTTTCACATTCAACTCCAAACTTTACCCCATATAACCTAGTACCCCCTAACCTCATTTGGGCACTTCAAACACACCTTAAGACATCCTTAAACACTCACACAACTCTTTTTCTAATTCCTTAAACCTTTACTTATTTCTTCACAAAATTCCTAACACTTACAACATTTTACACTAGGTTTCTAAATGGTGTTTCTCACCTATGATAACTACTATCCCAAAATGTTTTCTCCTTATCTTAACATCATCTCCCAAGCATCATCTCTCACAACTAATTCCTTATATCCATCTTAAATTCCTTTTCAAGTTCATACTTTCTCCTTAATTTACCAAAGTTTGCCTAAGTCTTTACCTAAGTCCCAAAATGACTTTGGTACATACTAAAATCTCAAGCTCATGCCTAAGTCCTTGTTACATCCCAAATCACCTTAATGCATGTTTCTTACACAAGAACAACACTTAACCATTTTAAATACTCCTTAACTTATCAAACCATTTTAACACTTAGAACTTCACATTTGTTACCCAAATTTCGACATAGGTTCTCCTAGAACATTACTAAACCAAAACACATTGTTTTTACCAACAAACAACCAAGAACACTAAAAATCCATCAAGTACTTATTATACACAAACTTCACTCACAAAGCACTACATCACAATATAGTGCACAATTTAAATTGCATGGCACTTAGGCCCTTAAATGACATGGCTCTTAGGCCCTTAAAATGCACAAATCATAAACACTGAATTTCCACAATATATTTGCCTTTAACCTGCAAATACACTCAACAACACATATGCCTTTTACTAAGCTCTTGGGAACACTTTACTAAGTCATTCACCATTGGCTCTTTAGGTAGTTTAATAAGCATTTATAAGCTCATTTCTCCTAAGGCATTAAAAACATTAGGTTAGTAGATTTACCTCTTTGCAAAATAACTTCTTTCTTGTTTCCTTTAGAAAACCGATAGAGTACTTGATTCTTTGACAAGCTCTAAACAATATACAAACATTATAATGAGTATTCAAGCTATAAGCTCCATCTCATTGTAAACCCTAGTTTACATTGTTTCAAAAACATTAATGTAGTTGTTTTACCTTGCTCTTTGAAGAGAGTTTGAATATAGCAAGAGAGGACTCCACCTAGTCCATGAAGAGTTGGAATGAAGCTAGAACAAAGTCACATAAAAAGCTCCTTCAATACATATTTTCGGACATGACAAAAACAAGGAGGAGGAAATGAAGTTTTATTTGAGATTCCTTACCTAGAAGTCAAGGAGAGTAACAATATGTAAAATACAAGCTCAAGCTCCTTCAATGGAGAAACTCCATGGCACCGAAATGGTTGTCTTGGACTTTGAAAAGATAGGAATGAAGAGCTTGATGAGAGGAAGAAGATGGTGGTGTTTGTTTTGATTTGGACAAGTGAGCAAGGTTTTACAAGAGGTAAGCTTGGTGTGTCTAATGGTGATAGTGGTTTATCGTGAGAGAACAAAAGGAAGGAAGAAGAGAGGTGGGGAAACCGTGTGAGTGGTGTGAGAAGGAAAGGAAATGAGAGAATGAAGATTGGTTTACTTTGAAGATATTTGTAGTTTTAAAAGCAAATAGTACTTTCTTAGTCTCATTATTTACTTAACAAATTAACAAGAGGTGGTGAGTCACCAACCTTAAAAACCGGCCCCTAATTTATAATGAGGGTAATATAGTCTTTGTTGTCAAATTAATTACTTATACAAACATATGTTACAAAATAGCTTATAAAAGTTACTATTCATAAAACAAGGCACATAGAAGTGAAATTTTTGATTTCCCACTAATATAGACACCCAAATGTGATATTATATAGTACACATATATATTAAGAGTAATGATGGACATCTAGCCATTCAAAACTCATTTACAAGACAATTTTTCAAAAATGTGCTTTAAGACTCCTTAAAGCACATTTTGTGTTTAAACTTGTTTTCAAGCTTGGTTTTCTTTGGTAATTGATTTAATATGTTCATTAGTGTATAAATGAGGTCTTGGTAAGTTCATTAGGTCTTAACCAAGTTTATCCCAAGCTTAGAGCACATTTTGGCTCTTATTGACTTTAAAGCACATTTTGTGTTTCCTTTTGTTTAAATTTGTTTACTAATGTTTCTAAGACTCTTTTTAGTCTTAATACACCATATTTAAGTGTTTAAACAATATATTAAGGTTTGGGGTATTTCAAACAATCACACAAATCGGTACAAGTAGGATACAGAGCATTAAGAAATCATACCTTTCACCGGGGTTAACTTTACGGTGTTCTCACGTTCCTGGCTCATCCTTGTTCCTCGAATCTTACTCACGAACCACTGACTACATGCCAAATGGTTTCTATTAATATTAAGGTGTTACCGTATGTCATAATTGCTACTCCCGTACTTACCCGTTATCCAGTTATTTCGGTTTAACTTAGTGTACTTAAACTCACAAATTCTCAATAACTTCCGACCTTTGTTTATACTTCTTAGGACCTTTAAAGGTCACCAAACAACTCCTAAACAACTCCTAAAACCAATACCATTCATCCCCCATGTTTTTAAAGCCTTAAAAACACTTTTTGTTGAATTCTAGGGGTGGTCCGGGACCTGGTCCGGACCCTAGGTCCCGGACCAATGCAGAGATAACTTTCGGCCCATTTTACTTGTGGTCTGGGACTTGGTGCTTGGACTTAAGTCCCAGACCAATTCCTGCACTTACTCTCGACATGTTTTTGATGCGGTCCGGGACTTGGTACATATCCTAAGTCCCGGACCCTGCTAAAAATGCTATTAAGGTCATTTTTCAAACCCAAATCAACCCTTAATCCACCCTAATCATTCCATAAACTTTCCATAAGTTTCTTACATAATTAAACACCTTAAAACATGCTCTAAACCACCCAAATCATTGGTTTAATCCACCACCCAATTCTTGCTCAAATTCGACAAATCCAGACTCTCTCATTTTGCATTTTGCACTCTTATGCATTTCTAACAACTTCTTGCTTGTTTTTACCTCCTACCAACTTACCAAATCACTAAATGACCATTCCCATTCCCATTCATTCCTACACATTTGCACTTATAAACCCAAGTCCAACTCCCATTTTTCTAAGTCTTGTACACTAACTCATTACTAAAGTTTTTCCATATACTTACAAGTCATTTTGCTACAGATTTTTACAATCCTCCCTAGTTCTCCAAACACCATTTCAAGGCTATTAATCCACTCTACTCAACACTACAAACACCTAAGCTTCTCCCATTGCCAAAGACACATAAAACACTTATTTTCTACCAAAATTTTGCCATAACCTCCCCAAAAATCTAACATGTCCAAAACCATCAATCTTCTCCAATCTTCGCTTAATCAATCCTAAACTAGCCACACCCTTACAAGGGTCCTACCAGCACACACTATATATCCTCAAAATCATCCAAACAACAATATTGCTCCAAATTCAAATACATTGGCACTTCGGCCCATAAATCAACACAAGTTCACAAATCTCTCTAAAATCAACTATACACATCCTCCCACATGGATTCCAATTCATAATTTGGGTTCATTAATTTATTTACCCATCCCAAATCCTAAAAAATTTAAAACAAGGTTTAAGGTAGATTTTTTTACCTTAATTTTTCCAAGTCTCTTTTCAATTCTCCTGCTCCTCTTCTCCTTCTCCAATTCGGGTCAAATGGGTAATGGAGTTGCCAAACTCCATTCCCAACATTCAAGAGGCACAAAATGAATATAATCAAACCTCTAGCCCTTAGAAAAATTCTAATTCAAAGAAAAAGCTTAAACACCACAAGTTAGGGTTTACCTTTGGAGTGTTCAAGAGGGGTTTTCACCCATGAATTAAAAGGGGAAACTCCACCACCATTGAAGGGTTGGATTGAAGCTCAAAATCAAGAAGAAAACAAGGTGTGAGAGAGAGCAAAATCGGCCAGCTCTACAAGATGGAGAAAGAATGAGTTTTTCATTGATCTTTTACCTTAGTAGAGAGAGAAGGCTCCAAGCTACCCATTGATGCTATTTTCTCTTCAAATGGGGAAAACCCAAGGAGATGAAGTTATTCCTTTTGGAATTTTAAAAAGAGAGAATGGTAGAGGATGATGAGGGCAAGAAGAATATGTATTTATTTTTGTGATTGGAGCCTTAATGATGCTTGGGCATGGCATTGAAGGCTTGAGCAGCCATGGGAGAAGAGGAGAAATAGGCTGGCATGGAGGAAGAAAGAGAGAATGGCAAGGAAGGAAGAAAGGAGGAAAGAGAAGGAACAAAAGAGATTTGAGAGAGGAGAGAGATGGTGAGGGTACTTTTCTACTTTTTCCTTTTTTTCTTTTCTTTTCTTTCATCCTTTCTAGCTTAGTGTCTATGAGTGGGGGCTACTTTACTAATTAAAACTGGCCCACTATATATGTACCAGCTGGGCGTTTTTCACCTTTTACAGAAAACACTCGTTTATTTACCGGTTTAGCACTATTCACTAACCGGGCCCGTTTTCCGGAATTTTCTCATTTCTTTAATTTTAATGGTTATTATACTCCCATTAATGTTTATTTATAGTTATTTAATGAACTATTATTTTTACGGGTTCATTTGACCACTTAAAGTCACGTTTTCGGGTTTTCTCGAAAATGTGCGCTAAAGCTTTATTAGCATTTTAATACATAATTTGGATCCGTTTTCTTCAGGAATTGTTCCCATATATTATTTAGGCATTATTAAGCCTTTTAAATTCATCTAAGACCACACTCGAAGTTGTATTCCTCCTATGGTCACTTAACGCTTAGTTTAGCGTTTTAGCTTTTTAGGCGTTTTTCTCTTTTCTTTTGGATTTATTTTCTTTTCCACATTCTTTAGGCACTAATAGGCCCTTAAATATCTTATTAGAGTAATTTAATCACCCTAATTAGGTTCGGGGTATTTCAATCTACCCCCTTAAAGAACTTTGCCCACAAAGTTGGTGAGTCTAATATCGTTAGTCATTTAGACATATCGTGTGCCGAGGTCATTATCTCTATAACCCTACAGGTTCAAAGTCAGTCCAGCCAGTGTGTACATACCGGTACGCACCAAATCAGTTAGCAAGCAATTTAACAACCGTGGGTACCTACCAACACCACACAACATACATCCCAGTACCCTGCAACATGCGTAGACATTAGTACGTCACAAAACAATTTACCCCGTGCACATACCAGTGCAACGCAAAACAATTGCCAACCATGCACATACCAGTGCAACACCAAATAATTATCATAGAGCAATTTACAGTGTATACATGCCCGTACAACACAAGCATACATAACAGTACAATCCCACACCAAACCCAATCCATGCTCACTACATTATCTAGCTGGATTACTTATGACCACTTACAGGGAGCCTCAAGAATCATTCAACCCCGATGTGATCAGCATCAGTGATGAACTATCTCTCCGCCCCAATCTGTGTTTCATCTCCCTTAATCACTTGTAAATCAAGTTCGACTTCGCACTCCATTTCAAGCAATCAGATATTTCAATCATTACCATTTTCTATCTTTTAGTCATTCTAGTCTTGAAAGCAAAGCAAAACATCTCCAAGTGATGGAACTTGATCCATCAATCATCCTCAATTATCTTCAATCAACACCTAGGAATTAAATTCCTACTAGGTTCTACGTCAGTTTCACACCTACTCATAAATTGTTGCATACTTATCTGCAACTACTTTACCTAATATGTTCAAACACATAATGCCAATTAGTTTTCTATTCTCAAATTGTTCACAAATCAAATAAACCCAATTCACCTACGGGACTCAATTCCCACTAGATTCAACATCGGTTTCATACCGATTTATTCTCAACAAATTTCCCAAATATACTCATCCATACCATGTCTAATCCCAAATCAAATACTATATCTAATCTCGAATAGACATATACCACCGGGGCTGTCATTCCCCTGGAGTTTCTCTACTCCTTTCCACTTCAAATCTCACAAATAATCATAATTTCCACAATGAGTGAGTAAAAATGTTTACGTAACATAAGTACCCATCATCAAACAAATTATCAAACAAATTCTTTTGCGTCATGTGCATAGTAGTTTACGCCCTTATCTCGTGAAACATACACTCCGTGATTTTCGCTCTACCCCCTTAAAAAGGGATTACGCCCACGTAATCTACCATGTGTCAACATTGGTCATAGGTCAAAGGCAATCAGCCGTCATGGAGTGGTTCGACTTCCATGCGGTCTATTATACAATGTATTCTGGTCAAAGGGTCTTAACCATACTGTTGGTTAGTCCCTACACCAAGAATTTTCATCGGAGTTATTTAACTCTTGACTGGGTTTGGTTCTAGCCTTAGAGGCTTCAAGGCATTTATAATCATGCATTCATTCACTAGGAGTATTAAACCTTAGAATTTGGCCCACTAGCTTCTGCTGCGCGACCCTGATAACTTAGGGTGTATTTGCCCTTTCGTTGTTCTTAATATGTTATCAAATATCAATTTATCCCTTTTTATCTTGGGGATAAGGTTTATTAATCAAGTGTGGTATTCTTTTACCGTACGTGAGCTCAATTAGTTACAGGTTTTCTATCCAACTCTCTGTAATCCATGTACATGTTATTTGTACTCCCATGATTATTCACTGGGTTCCTTCGACTTATTGTCGGTTAAGGTTTAGCCACTACTTAGTTGTAGTGCTTCCTCTGTCGTTAGTGGCTTTTGAATTATGCCCACTTATTCTTTACTTGTATGCCCTTGCATTTTTATGCATCGGTCCTAATGACTTCATAAATTTCTTTCTACTTTTACCACAATTGTCATCTCCCCAACTTCCTAGCTATCCCACACGATCATTACTGCACAAGCGCAATACCAAAACACTCAGTCCTACAGAGTGCAGAGGCGTAAACCCCGGGCAGTAAATCTCTCGTGAGGTTGCGATAGGAATGGATATTGTTTCCTTGTTTCTCGGTTTGTCTACCATCTTATTCATCAACTCCATCTCATTGAATGATTTATTCACATGTATTGGTCGCTTGCTACGCACCATGTTCATATTTATTTACGACATTGGTTTCCATGGAATCCGCTATTACCTTAGCATCTGCTCATGTATCTTTCACATTTACACAATGGTTCGTCATTACTTGCCTGCTTATAGCATATGACACTCTTTTATATTACTGAGCTCTTTGAGCTTTATTGGTTTTACGCTTCAGGTTCATACTTCACATATTTCTTCTTAACCGATTACTCCTCAGTTTCTGCAAATTGCTATCAAAGCTTTCTTTGGCTTCATTTGTTACATTTTTCGCTTGGCAATGACTTGATGCTCAGGCTCCACTACGTTAGTAGTTCTGAAAAAGGTGTATAATCAGATCTTCACTGATGGTATTCCCTTCTTGGAATCTATGTGTTCACCGCTCTCGCGGTCTCACATTAACGAGGGCTATCCCTGCTCATTGGTAATTAAACAATCTTACTGGTTCCGTTCTTGGAAAATCTTCCTATGATTCACAATGGTTTTGCAACCGTTAATTTATATTGTAATGGATTCCTGGCTTACTAGCCACGTTGCCTAGAGCTTCGCTCATCCTAGGCTGTTTACACATAATTACCTCTCCTCATACCGTTAAACGGTTAAAGGTAGCATTGGGCTCCGTGATAAGTTCATCACATCACGCTTCCATCCGTTGGAGATCCATAAGTATTTTGGTATCAATTAGTACCATTCATCTATTTAGGGCATCCCCTGGTAAGTGGGATCCCTTCGATGTTCTAACTGAGTGTTCATTATAGCTTTGGTGCTCATATTACGATACTTCGTTCAATATGTTGACTTTGATACCCTTTGTGGATTGCTCTTGGGTGTTGTCGATTATGCCGTTACATTCGGCTAACATTTGAGTATGTTTTGTCTTCTCGCATTGCAGTTCTGGATTACCAGTTGTCCCGTTTAGGGTTGTGTCTCCCGTCTTTAGGGTAGGCCGTTGATGCTTTTCCTTATGTTTATAAGGTTTAATATTACCTTCGGTTGTGAACTGTATCCCCCGGTACCTTAGATGATCACTCTGGGTATTTTATCCCGTTCATCGAACGTTAATGTGTTCTTATCAGGCATTTGCCTCATTTTTTTTAGACCGGTTATCCATTCCGGCTATTTCATGCTTTTGTTTCAAGTTCTTGAGACGTATCTAATGTCTTAGTCCATTACTAGTGCTCTTGCACTTCCTAACTCTTAATTGTTCTCCTGGGGTGAGTTCTTGACTCCATTAGCTTGTAAGCTCGTCTGGGTTCTTCGATCATTTGAGGTATTCAACCGTTTCGGTTTGCATTTACCTTATGGTCTATAGAACGGAGCTGACAACTTCCCGTGTTTCATGCACTACATGTATACATATGTGGGGTACATTATTGGTACGTTACCCCTACTTGACTAACTCACAAAAGGGTCTGTCAGGCCCACAAGCTCCTTCGGAGTGCGGTCGTCCCCATCTCATATTGGGTACACTCGTAGTGCTCGTCACACGCCTAGGCGAAGTATTCTATTGTCAACTCCTCTGGTATCATTCTATGATACTCACCGTAATTCTTTGGTTTGGTTTTAAAAATCTGAAGGTTAAAAAGAAAGGTTTATGGTTTTAAAAAAAAGTTCTAGGTTTTGAAATAAAATCTTGGGTTTGAAAGAAAATCTTTGTGGCGTTGCCATGTTTGAGGTCTTGACCAAGTCTAGCTCCCTTGCTGACTGGTATGTTTGTTAACAAGATGGTCAGGCCATTAGACCTTTCCAAGGCTTTGTTGTTTCAAGTCTTAGGATTGGTGATCCTATGTTTACTTCGCTCTTCATAGTGGTACTTTAGTAGGTACGTGTTGATTGTCAAAAGTTCCCCAATTTGCCTTGTTATTGCTGCACTTGCCTTGGCAAGTGCGCGGTACGTCGGTTTTCGGTTAACTTGTATTGACTACGGTATTGTTTTCCATCCATACTTGGTTGTTTCATTGGATCTTCCGTCCATTTTTGATCTTAGTGATCAACTCCCTGAGTGGTTCTCAGTGTTCTTGACATGATTGTCGTTAATTTGGGTGCTTTCCCGATCCTTGTGGTACTCCATGTACTTGCTTAGTTGCTCGTTCCCACGTCTTTACGGTGGTTACTGAGGTTTGACTAATCCTAAGGAGCTACATTGTAGTCCTGCTGCTGTATGTTTTATGATCACTCTCATAGTTGTCTGAACCATGTTATTTGGGTATTGCCGCCTTTGGCGTTGTAGGTTTGGAGTTAACCCAACCTTGACTAATTCCTTAGTCGGTTGTATGTTGTTGACGGTATGGTCAAACGTTTGTCGTCCACGGACTCCCTTATCTCGGGTTTTGTTACTTTGCTTTTCTGCTTATTGTGTAGCTATGCTTCCTTCTTGTTGGCTGCGCATGGTTCTCGCGACTGCGTAGCACGTCGCCCCATGGAGCCGCAAATTTAGTTATCCTCTGGTTAGGATACTCAATCTACTGCCGTTCAGTACGGTTTATTGTCATTGAAACGGGAACCGTCTTCGGGATTTCCAGTTCTTGGAATCTACCGTATGACTGGTTCTTTCTCTTTACCAAGTTTATCTTATAACTGCCAGGTCGGGTTTTCCTAAGTATGAGAGGTCTTTCCATCTGATACACTTTTTGTAACACCCCATCCAACATAACATAACTTACAATAAACATGCAGAGCGAAGAACAACCTCATCACATTACTAAACTCGTTGGTGTTACACGCCGTTAGCCACCCACGTGGCTAACAAGGCTAATACATACACAATGTACCGGTTGATGGGCTAAATTCCCGAGAGCGTCTAGACATTACTATCGATTTCCATTAACAACAACAACAACATACACCTTCCAACTATACCGAGTATTTATAACTAATGCCGATAACAATTTCGGTCTTACTACACCTACTTATATATACAACATAAACGATTACCCATGTACAATGTCTACCCCGTCTTCCAAAATGTGCTTTAAAGTCAATAAGAGCCAAAAATGTTGCTCTAAGCTTGGGATACTGGGTTAAGACCTAATGAACTTACCAAGACCTCATTGATACACTAATGAACATATTAAATCAATACCAAAGAAAACCAAGCTTGAAACAAGTTTAACACAAAATGTGCTTTAAGGAGTCTTAAAGCACATTTTTGAAAATTGTCTTGTAAATGAGTTTGAATGGCTAGATGTCCATCATTACTTTAAATATATATGTGTACTATATAATATCACATTTGGGTGTCTATATTAGTGGGAAATCAAAAATTTCACTTCTATGTGCCTGTTTTATGAATAGTAACTTTTATAAGCTATTTTGTAACATATGTTTGTATAAGTAATTAAATTGACAAACAAAGACTATATACCCTCATTATATTTAGGGGCCGGTTTTCTAAGGTTTGGTGACTCACCACCCTCTTGTTAATTTGTTAAGTAAATAATGATGACAAGAAAGTACTATTGCTTTAAACTACAAATATCTTCTAAAGTAAAACCAATCTTCATTCTCTCATTCCCTTTCTTGCTCAACACGGTTCCCACCTCTCTTCTTCCTTCCTCTTTGTTCTCTCACGATAGAACCACTATCACCCATTAGAACACAAGCTTCAACCTCTTGTAAAACCTTGCTCACTTGTCCAAATCAAAAC